>JAQGAT010000097.1:0-61371 GCA_034687845.1 Pantelozetes paolii | reverse complement strand
GAGAGAGAAAGAGAGAGAGAGAGAAAGAATTTATATGTATTTGTTTCCACAATTCAAATATTAGTTCACATTTCCGACAGTTTGGAGATCTCCTTAAAGTTTCATATCTTTCAGCGGCTCTTATGATATAAACAATGAATTATTTTGGGAATAGTTTTATATACAAAACGATCTATAATTAGATCTCAAATATTTGGTTCGGATTTCAATAATAAATCAATAAATTAGGTATTGTTTTGCTTATAATAAAAAAAATCATTAAAAAATTAGTTAAAAATATTTCACAAAATAGGAAATGGGTTTCGATTTTCACTTTCACATAGAGTTCAATATTCATAAATTATAATATGATCCAGCTAACCTTAGTATAAATATGTCACACAATAAGTTATGTATAAAATGTTCAAACTATGCAATGAAACTAATTTTCATTCAAATATTGAAATTTAAAACAAATATTTGAAATCAATTTATACTATAATATAATATTTGTTTAGTTTTTCAAACATTCATTAAAATGCATAAAATTTTAAAGATTTGTATTTTTAAGTACAAATATATTCAAAGTTTTAATTTTAAAATTTGAATATTTATTTAATTGTTTTAATTATTATTAGATTTTTAATCATTTTATTAAAATCTAATTTATTTTAAGATTTGATGCAAAAATTTTTATTTAATTTAAAATCCTTTCATTCATTACTCAATCAATTCAATAGAAACTTATATTTTCTTAGATTTTTGTGAAAATTCTGAAATCAATTGCTTTTTGTTTTTGACATCAATTCCCTTACAATAAGGGTGTGATTCTGTTTCATAAGTTTTGGCGCTAAAACTCCAAACTTCTCATCCGTTTGGCTATAATTTTAGGAAATTATAAATTCAATTAAGAAATCAATGAATTTATTGCAAAGTTTCGATAAGTTTTGAATTAATTGTCGGAAAATCAAAACATTTTCTGAAATTTAAGATACAATGCAAACAATCGTCTGTTGAACTCAAACATACATTAATAAAAGCATTTTTTTTATTAATAATAAAAATCATAAGTAAATAGATATCAATTGATAAACACATAAATCTACAGAAAATTAATTGATTTTTAGAGAAAATCAATTTTCAGAGTGTCTTATGTCTGACGAAGAAATTTGATCCAAAAGTGAATCCAAAGAAATGAAATATATTTTGAAATATATTTATAATATTTTTGTTTATTTTTCTTTAAAAATCATAATTTCGTGTATTTGTGCCAAAAATAAGTCACACTCACAGACACTCATAAATATTTCACAGATTCAGGGAATCTTTATTCAAATAATTTAATTTAAATTTAACCCCTTATTCCTTATTTATGTCTTACTGTGTATTAAAGTCATATAATAATAATATCCGGGGTATGTTTAGTCGATGTCTGAAACTTCTTTAAAAACCTATTATTAATAATAAATAAATATAATTGACTTAAACTTAAAGTATATTTTAATAGAAATAATTTGAAAACAAGTATTTTATGTTAAGTTGTGTTAATTTATTGACAATACTATACAAGTGATTGAACAAGCTAAGCAGGAACTCATGCTAGATCCTTTTTTCATATTCGGTGCTCGTGTTGAGCACAGATCACGATTTGTATTAGAACTTTCCTAACCCTCAGTAATACTTGCAATGAATTATAATTGAAAGAAAATATTTGATAAAAAGTTTAATAAATTAAAGATTAATTAAAATTAAAGTTAACTTTAAAACTGTTTTTTAGATAAACATATCATTTGTTCTCTAATTCTCATGAATTTCTCTTTTTATTGGTTTTTAACGATAAATATAATCATTTAATCGTTTCATTGCTTTCATTGAATATACAGTAAATGACAATCAATTAAAAGTTAATTAATGGAAACATTCTTCTTCTATAAGAGCACAATAGATAGACCTTTGTCATAGACCCTGGTCACAATGGTGTGGCAATATCGCTGCCATAGATTCTGATAAGAATTAGGTTAATTATTAAATATAAATACCCCTTATATACATTTTGTGTATAGGAAATGTCACAGATCCTATGATTAATGAAAATTTGTTTAATTCTTCAATTTTTACAGCATTTCTATGCAAACCTTGAATACATTAAAATCACATTTTATTATTACAATCACTTAATAACTTTGAAATTTTATTGTTGAATACAAACATAACTTTATTTTACAAATAACACATGAATTATGGCTTACAACCTATAAGTCAACAAATATAGGGGTATTTGTTGTAACAATTGATTAATCGTTATATCAATTAAATATTTTATCGAAACTATGAAATAATTGTTTGAAAAATATTCAAAATTCTTAAAAACACTAAAAATTTAAATAACATTTCATAAAATTTATGAATTTCTTAATAATAAATGATTTTTTAATTCAAATAGAAATACCACCTGTCATGTAAGATGATCTTTGTCTTTTTACATTGTAGTCATAAAAAGGGAAATTTAAAAGTCTATAAAACCAATGAAACCTTGAGTTGTGTTTAAAGAATAAGATTTTCACTAATATTTTGTCATAACTTTAGGTCTTAAGCCTAACTTAAGGGTTATTCAGTGTTTTATTAAGGGTTTTATAGCTTTTGTTCAATAAATTGCAAGAAATTTCTTTATTTGGCATTAATTTCAGTTCAAATCAAAAATAGTTTCAAACTTTTAAACAAATTTATTGATAATTAAAACCAAAAGAAAAATTTGTTTTAATTTCTGTCATAAAATAAATAATAATTTAAATCATTTTTATTCATAAATATTATCTAAAATTCAATTCAAAACTAAATTCAAAAGCGATTTTTAGATTTCAATTCAAAAATCAGATAAACATTTAATGAAAAATATATTTCAATCAAATAAAGAAATAAAATAAAAAAATTTAATACAAATTATAATAAACTTATAATTTATGAGAAAATAAGTACAAGAATTGAATTGAAAATAAAATGACGACTAAAATAGATACCGAAAAAAACATTTAACAAACGATAGGAAAGTCTTTCAATATCTAAAGGAATGCTATGTTTTCACTATGTTTTCACTCAATTTCACTATTGTTTCAAAAATATATAATAATTTAATTCAACTTTAATTCAAATCTAATTTATTTACAAATGATTTCAATCCTAAGACTAGTTATCAATAGTTTGCAGATTTCTTAGTACTTAAGGCACGACTTAATCGAGACTTTCATTAAAAGTAAAATCAATTTTACAACTGTTTGTCAATATATAGGAAACAAAATAACAGTTTTAAACAAAACCCCCTTTTCTTAAGGTTTTTAATATTGAAAAGTCTGCGAATAGTTTTTGATCACTATTTATGTCTTGAGGTCTAATCGGCAAAGAGTTTGGCTTTGATTTCACAGATTTTGATTTGAGAGCAAATGAATTGCATTTCATTAGCACTCCGTCGGTGACCCTATAGTCCAGTATAGAAGACACGCCTCCCAACCCCTCACTGAAGGTATTTGTCTTTAATGAATGGTTTTTATTAATGGAATGATTGGATGTGTTGTCAAGAGTTTGGGCTTTAGTTTCGTTATTATTGTTTTGAAAATCGTTTTGAGTTTTGTCTAAAAAATTAATTAATTTTCAAATAAAACAAAATTAAAACCAATTATTGATTAATACCTGAAATCATTGAATCCAAGCCCACAGAACATCTGGGAATTGAATTGAAAGCACTCGTCATTATGCCTGTTATGCTGTCCTTTAAGTCAAATAATAATTCAATGAATAATTGAAAACAAAATATTGGACTCACTTTTGATGTCGACAACAAAGATGTGGTGCTTTCAGTGGTTTGGGTCAATGATTGGGTGAATATATTAACAGTAGTGATGGGTATGGCTGAGGGATGACCGGTCGAGAGCTGAACGTTTGAGAAAGTGTTGGTAACTCTTGTCGAGTCTGTTGTTTGTGATAACGAAGTGGTAGTGAAAGTAAAGATTGAATTCGTTGTCACGAAATTCATTTGACATTTCACACACTCTTTCATAGAATTCAGACTAAAATCCAGTAATTCTTGATTTAAATCTTTAATGGCTTTGTTTGGGACACCGGGAAGGGCTTCAAGAATGACCCCGAAGTGAGGGGTCGCCAGTTTCTGCCACTGCTTGAGAGTAGCGGAGCCCTCAATGGGTTTAACAATTTGCAACTTATCGGGAAAGTAATAGTTCTTTTGTGACGAACCAGTCATTAGCTGTGGATGAGTGTAGCGGTAATACATTGATTCACCCGAAAGGACAGAATCGGGTGAATGACAGCGCATATCATCTCTATTTCCAGTCCTTCTCTTTTGCTTAACAAAAGTACCGGAATCTCCTTCAGAGCCCTCGCTCTCAAGAGTTGACTCTATTTCTGAGGCCAAGGATTCAGAGAATTGCATAAATTGGTAGTGATTTGAGTGAAGACGTGAACTCTTTTTGAACTCTGACTGCAACTCATGGAAGGCCGCCAATAGAGTGCCGTATTTTTCTTTAATTTCAATCAATTCAACCGATAATTCATTTTGACATTCGTGGGACACATGAAGTGCTTTCTCAAGAGATTCGCATTCAATGGTTAAGTCACGCGCTTTCCGCTGCAAATCCACTACTTGTGTCACCAAATTAGTGATCTCTTCCTGTTGTCTGATATTGTCCTCACTCTTCCTCCCGACCTCTTCATGAAAGTTCAATATCTGAAGGTTGGCTGCAGACAGCTGTTTGGCGCAGTCGTGTATTAACTGTAATTCCTTCCGTTCCTCAGCTTCAATATCATCGGCTCTTATATTGGCCTCAGTTTTAAGTCTAATATTCTCTTCTTCTAAGCTACCGATCCTTTGATGCAATTCCTCCCAATTGGTGACAAACGACTTGTCTTCAGACAACTGATTGATTGAATCCAACCCTAACTCCTCGTCTTCGATGTCTTCATTGCAATAGACTTGTAATAAACCGTTTTTCATCGACAGTTCATGTTTGAGTTGTATTACCTGTGGATTCAAACATTGCTTTCATTTAGATATTCAACAAATTGTTTGAAATTTTAATTCAAACAAATGTTAATCAAAAACACAAACCCTTTCACTACTGTTAATGAGTTCACACTTAAGTTTGTCGACCTAAGGATGGGATCAAACAATTGATGCAAAAAATGCAAAATTAAAACAAAATTCAAACAAAAATGTTGGAAATGAGCCAAAAGTCGGCGAAAAGTAATGAAATAATTGTTTTCAAGGTTTGAGTTATCATTAAAACTGTTTTTTGTTTGCTTTAGATATTAGACTCAAAAATAAATGATAAGTTTTTGAAGCGAAGAAATGATAAGAAAATTATTGATTGAATGTCTTATGGCTTTGTCTTACGGTTTCATTAGAGACCGATAGTTCGCTCTCCAGTTCCTCACATCGTGTGGAGAGACCTTTGTTCTGGTCCAGCAATGACTGTCCTATTCTGGCCGCTAACTCGAGATCCCTTTCCTTCTGTGAACAAATGAAATAAATATATGTTTGAAAGGAAAACCCATTAAACCCTTACTTCTTCTAAAAGTCTTGTAACGGCTTCGATATCATTGTAAGTCTTTGTCATTTGGCTCAACCGTTCCGATGAGAGGACAAAGTAGTTGAGAGTCTCCGACAGTGTTTCTGGACTTAAGTCTAACGGCGTGTCACTACTTATGATAGGAGTCTTGATATACCAGTCATTGTTGTCATAGCCTTCAAAATATCGATTCATTTCAAGCATTAATAGGTTTTTCTATAATTAAACTCAATTTTGAGCACAAATTACCCGAAAATTGTGTGATTGTGTCAAAACGTAACTTATATTTAGGTATTGTCTCCTCAACTATGGACAGCAGTTCCACTTCATCCACGTCTTCACTATCGTTGCAAATGTCTATAATATTGGCAATGAATTCAATGTTTGTTTTAGTTTTACGTTAAAAAGCATTCAATAATCAAATCATTTATTATTTTATTTCTATTATTGACTAAAATATAAGAAAAGCTTTCAAACATTAAATGCTTTTTATATTCAGCGATAAAATTAGAGATAAATTGTTAAACGACTCGAGAATTCAATGAAAGACTGAAAACAATGAAAAGGATATGATTTTATACACAATCACTTCAAACATCAAATTATAAGCATTTGATTGAATGAAAAGCAAAGCAATGATTGAGTAATAAAGTAATAAAACATTAAATCAAAAGACATTACAATTCACTCAATGTCTGACACAAACTGAAGGATAAATACATTTACACTGAAATCAATAATAAGACAATTGAAAGCACTGTTAGACCTGTTATTGTTGAGGAATGAGTCTTAAGGTTATTATTAAAGCTAATTGTCTGACAACCGATGCTATCGTTGACACCGTTTGCCACAGATTTACGGCTTATTATCTCATCATTAGTTTGACATTCATTTGTGAGAAACTGATTAACACTTGAATTACACTCAGTTTTGACGGCATTTCCCTTTGCGTCCAGTTTTACGATAAATGCAAACAAATTGCAAATCAATTTACATTTCCTTTCAACCCTTTCCTCCCTTTCCTCGTCTTCAACGCCAAATCAAAACATTGTTTTGTTTATCGATTCAATACTTTTGTGTTTTTTAACGACAATTGAAATCAATTTTAAGTATAATTATAACCAAAACTCGTGAAACATATAAATTGTTTGTTAACTAAAACTCAATCAATAATTAATACAAACATTACATAAATGACTGAATATTTGTCATTAGATGTGAATAACCTTCAAATCAAAGACGATTTTAAACTCAAATCAATACAAAAGTACAAAAGTATTGCGAAAATCAATTGAAATGATTATATTTTACCATAAATTTCGACCAATTATTCACTTCTTCATAGTTTTTGTGAACTTTTATTTCAATTATTGATTATTTTATTAATTATTTTACATTAAATTCATTTAAAATAGTTTTAAGTTTAGGTTTTTATCACTAAAACTCATCATTACTTCAAAACTTGTGAACAAATAATGATTTTTTTAAATTTATTTTATTTTTTTAAAAGAATTGATTTGTTTGTACAGCAGATACAGTGTTGGATAAATATAAAAATAGGATCACCTTGTCGCATTTAACAATGTTTTATAAATTTACATATTAATATTAGTTTTGAGCTAGTCCCAATTCAAAGTTGTATAAACTTATTCATCATCTCTAACCTATAAAAGCCGTAAAATTGCGTAACAAAAATGATTAATCATTTGTCAAATGATATAATTATTAATGATTTATAAAACGAGTTTAATATTATATAACAATATATCAGACAATATATGACTGATATATGTATTGGTATTTAAATATTGATATTTCAATGAATCTATAGTTTGAGAAAAGTGTGGAAAATGATTGTTTGAATGTAAGATGAGATGACATGACATGACATGACATTGCTTAATCACTTGAAGTGATATGAAGGGTGACATTGCTTAGATTATAATCATTTCTTTCAAATCATGGAAATTGTTATAATAATTAAAATAATGATTGACTTCAATATGAAAATACTTTAAAAACCCAATCATTGATATAAAAGTTGACGTAATTTGTGAACACTTTTGTCGTAAAACCAGAGAAATATTATTTTGTTTTGAAAATGTTTTGTATTTTTTAAACACAATTAAAATGTTTAATAAAATTAATAATTAATTAAATATTTATTTATTTATTGAGAGATTTGAATCAATTTTCAGTCAATTAGTGATTGTTTTGTAAAAATTGTTGTCTTTTGTGTAAAACTGATTGAAATTAATGTCAAATAAACTGAAATTAAAATAAAAAGTGTTTTTAATTTGTTTTTAAATTGTTTTGAATTTTAGACAAAAATAATGATTAGTTTAACCAAAAAAATCAAAGAAAGAAAATCTGAAGAAAACAATAATCAAAGGAAAAGACCATTAATTAGAGACACTCTTCTTCTTAAGGGTTTGTTGTCTTCTTCAGCGGTTATCCAATCATTCAATCAATTAATGGTTTCTTTCAATGGTTTAGAAGTACAGGAAATGGAGATTCAAATGCCGGACACCTGTTGTGCAGTGTTTCCCAACTCTAATGAATTGTTTTCATTTGATCTCTTCATAACCCCTTCCGATGACTCCTTCTGGTGTGGAGGGAGGTATCGGTTCTCAATACAAGTGCCTCAAGAGTACAATATTCTCGTAAGTAATCAATCGGTGTTTACATCAATGCTATAATGGATTGGTTGGTCGACAGCCCCCTAACGTCAAGTGCAGGACAAAGATATGGCACCCAAACATCTCAGAGGACGGGGATATTTGTCTTAGTCTTCTCAGAGAGAGTTCAATTGATGGCATGGGTTGGGCGCCCACGAGAACGCTTAAGGATGTGGTTTGGGGTCTCAACTCTCTCTTCACTGTAATTGTTATACAATTTTAGTTTTCACTCATTTATTGATTGAATACTTGTTTAAGGATTTACTCAACTTTGATGACCCCCTGAACGACGAGGCGGCCGACCATTTCATGAGGGATAGGGAAGGCTTTCAACACAAAGTGAAAGAATATGTTATAAAATATGCAAAGAATTGACGATTTGTTTAAATATTTAATACATTTTTAGAAAACTTTTTTTTAATAATTAAAACAAAATTAAATTGTTTTCAACCCCTTCTGTGAGTGTTTTGTGTTTTACCCCCTTTTGTGAGTGTTTTATCCCTTATTCGAGTGAGTGTTCTGTAATCTCATTCAACTCAACCCTTTCGAAGTCCATTTCGTTTTCATAAAAGGCGAGTAAAGCCAAGAATATAACCGACAAAACGATTCCGATGTTCTGAAGCGCCCAAATCTGGAGCATTGATTTCACACCCTTTCGGGACGCGTTCTCCATCGAACGGTTCATCGCACGCATCACATCTACCAGTGCTATGTATAAGAAAAATCCCCCTGAAATTGAAAGAAATGAAATCAATGATTAAACATAGCTTTCATGTGAACCGAATGTCTTACCGGCCAAAGCGAATATGTAAGGACTGGCCTCCTCTGCCTCATCTCCAAGAAATATTCCGAGTGCGAGACCCGGATAGCAAGCACAGGCACAAAGTAATATATAAAGAAAGCTTTGTTTCATTTGCATCCCAGCTCTAATCAAAACAGCAAACGTTCCCAAACGATGTGCCACTTCTTCTAACATAACGGCAATAGAAATGCTAATCCCGGCCAAAATGTTTCGGTCAAACGCCGCCCCTATTGACAGCCCATCAATCAGATTGAGCAGAGCATCACCCAGCACTATCATCCAGGCCACTGTGTCTACGTTTACTGTGGGTGACGAGTCCTGGTCGTAGCGCTGACTCCTCACTCCGGGAACAAAGTTTTCTTTTGTTTCAATTTTGGGTAATTTCACGGATTTGGTTGTGTCAGACCCATACCCACTGGTGCTGAGGGGAGGCATCACATTGATGGTTGACATACACTGAGCCAACTGTTCTCGAGTTGAGTTAAGAAGTGCTTCCCTTTTAGCCATAGAATTGCTTCGATTTCTTTGCATTTCAAACGATTGGATCGGTTGGTCATCGACGGCCTGTTTGTAAGTTATTTGTGTGATTCCGGACAAGAGATCCTCTTCTCGTGCTATTGAGGGCTTCTTTCGCTTACCTTTCCCTTTGTATGCAGTAATGATTTTGAGAGTCATTTCAATGCAATAAAATGAATAAATGCCTAAAAATATAAGGAATGTGTGCCAGAAGTAGGCCCTATACTTGTCGTCCACTATGTCGAAGGCCTGGGGAAACAAATGCAAGATAGCACTGCCCTAATGGACAGTTAGATAATTAGTTGACGTTTAACATTAGCTATAGGTATGCAAACCGCTAGACCTCCGACAGCCAGCCCTTCAAAGAGGGTGAGTATTATTCTTCGGGCGTTTTTGTTGAGAAACGGTAATACAATTAGTCCTCCCATTGAAACCAGAATAGAAAGGGTGACAAACAATACCCCAAAACCCCAAACCCTTTCAATTGAAGGCTCAACCAGTTTTAGAGTTTCCTCTTCTTCGTGATGAGATCTGAGTGCATCACCGGAACAGATGGGACGGTATTGTTGGAAGAGTATTATCGGACATATTCTGGCAATGATCTGATGGAAAGCCATCGATCTCTTGGGCATCAAATCCAACATTTCACTGGAGGACAGGCACTCAGAGCTGACAGCTTCGCACATCCTTTTCTTATTGTTAACGTACTGATCACATCCCAATCCCCTGTCTTCCAAAGGCATTCTCCCTTTCCTGTGCTGAATGTCATGAAAGTAATCGATTAAACGACTAATTCGTGACTCATTTAACACAATCTTATGGCTCGGGTCGAGGATTATATGACCTCTGAGTACCACAAAACGCGTCAACTTTTCAATGTCTTTCAAATTCTTCAAAATCGGTTCAACAGTTGGTTTAGAAGTTTGATCCAGAACAGTTGGTCTGGAACTCAACTCTTGGAAACTGGAATTCAGATGAATGTCTTCGACTTCTTCTTCATTATAATCAATGCTTGAAATCATATGAAAAGTTTGAATAAAACAAAACAAAACAAAAATAATATTCAATGAGTTTTGCATTTTTGTCAAAGGAGTGGACGGGAATGGTATGTAATTATAATACCAATCAATCAATTGATGACTTTCTTAGAACTCTGCGGCAAACACTTGACAAATACTCAATGCAAACACAATATTGCGATAAAAATAGTAATAAAAATAATCTTTAAATCACTTTTAAAGACAATTATTTCCAATTATAATCACATTATTAACGATAAGAAGCAAACGATTGGTTCGTTTCAATTGATATACACTTGAAATCAAAGCCTATTTTTGTTTATTTGTTTAAATGTTTACTATTATTCACAAAATGATTAGTTTTTGAGTTAAATCTGAGACCCATTGAAAACATTGTCTTTTATTTCTAAAAGAGTTCAAAGTTTATGAATTTATTATAAGTTTTATTGAGTTATTGAACACAACTTTGAATTAATGTTTTGATGTTTTGAATGCTTTATCAAAATATGCATTATTTGTATGTATTTACATAAAAAGGGGGGAAAACTTAACAACAAATCCAAATCAATCACAGATTAGATATAATTCTATTAAAACCTATTGTTTTATATAATTATTTGGTTTTCATTTAGAGATAAAGTCCTTTAAAACTAAATTCAATTCAAATTCAGTCAATATTTACACAATTTTTAAATCATTTTATATAAAAATATTGATTAAACTTAGGATTCGTTTCAACCGTTTGTATTAAGACTCGATTCAAAGGCCGATAATATTTGTACAGAATTTTTGTGATTTAATGCGTTTAGTGATAGACTGAGAGACCACTGGCCAGACATATGATCAGCCGTTTAGCTAATCATACATCAGATTCTCAATACCCGTCTCGATATCATTGATATCGTTATGTGTGTGCGCTTTCATCACTGGATTAGAGTTGAGACCATTGTCTTCGCTGTCATAACCGCTGTCCTGACGGATGCGTTCAGTGTCTGAGTTGTCGTTCATTTTGGTTTCCGAATCACTGTTTTCACTGTTTTTACGGTTTTTCCGATTTTTGGCTCGTTTTTGGTTTTTGCTCTTTCGGCCCAAAATACTAGAGTTCGGTCTGAATATGGTTTTCGACACGTTGTCACTGAACCGCACATTCTTTTTAGCCTTTCTCTCGTAGTAGTCGTCGCCGTCATCACTAAACATGTCTTCAATGGATTGGTAGTTATATAAGAGATCCAAATCCGCCGGAAACACATCACAACTGGACTCAGACACTGTCCGACGCATCCAATTGTTGGAGAACTTTAATATTCCTCGACTTCTCTCCTGAAGTGAGACATCCATTGGATATTCAATAAACACTTTAATTATAAACTCATTTCAATCAATACCTCATTCATAGACTCAGAGATAGTCCGACGATAAGACCGGGATTTGTAAGTGTTGTCGGCTGGGGGTTGAGATCCACTATTATTGCTGTTATCACTGGGTTTGGAAGGGTTGGCACTGTTCTGACTCTTAGCACCGGAATAGACGTCGGGATCGGTTTTGTGGCAATTATTGTCCGGATCTTTGTTTTCAGGGCTTTTATCACAAACTGAAGACTCATTTAATTCTTTGTTTAACTGTTTATCAAATAAAACGACAAAAACTATAATTGTTTTGTAATTGAAGTCATAAAATGATAATTACATTGAAATGTATCACAACTTTGTCTGAAGTCATCGATTGGACGTTCACTTCACTCATACCGACGGCGGAAACGTTGCCATCGATTGCAATGTCTTTCAAATCATTCAATTGAGTCATCATTTCGTCAATAATTGTCTCAATGTTTGCCATATTTCTGATCAAAAGATATTTCAAAACTTAAACAAAATTTCGGTTAAAATAACATAAAAATGATTTTGAAATCAATTTATTGCAAAAAATATGACTTTTATTTGATATTCAATAAAATGATTGCAAAAACCAAACGATTGTTAAATAAATCTCAAGATATCTGAAGATAACGACTGTTTTGATGCAAAACTTAATCACATTTTAATTGCTTTACAAATCAATCAAAACTTTTATTGAATTAATAATTGTTTGAATTAATTGTCAATCGTTTGAAAGCATTGATTGAATGAAAGGTCACTTACGTTGACATCAATTGACTGTAAATTGGGTTCAAATCAAAACAAATCAAAAGATATTTAGTTTTAATTAAATTTGTTTTTGTTATTCAAAGTCACGTAATATTCAGTGAATTATTAATACACGTAAAGACAACACATATTATAGTTATGTAATGTCTTACGTCTCATAGGTTTCAGTGCCTCTCAATGCGACCAAAATATGCCGCCTCTCCACCCGGGTATTGATTATACAATGTTAAGCTTGTGAATACAATTTAAATGAGCTTGATTACATTACATTTAATTACATTTGAGACTAATTGTCATTTATTTGTAATTTATATTTAATGTAAAATATGATTTGATGTCCAAAAGTGAGGGCACATTGAGGTTGGGCTCAATGTATAGGCAGAGGCGTAGACGCAGTGAAGTGTATTGAGAACCGCATTAATAGAACTTTGTTTACAATTGGCTTAAACTGTGTTTCACTTCATATACACTCAAACTCTTTCCAAACGATCTCTACTTCCCTTCAAAACCAGTTCTTTGTGTTAATGTTATGTTTTCTATTGATTTTGAGATACATTTCACACAATATAAACATTTTTGTCAAAATATCCGCAATTATTGAATTGTTTTTAATTATTCATTGCACATTAAATTTAAACTAAAATTATAAAAATGTATGTAATAATAGATTTATGCATGTTCACTGATCTTGGTGCTTTTAAGAACATATTTATATAACTTGCTCTTTACTGTATTGAATCTAAAAATATAGGTCAACGTTATTTATGTACACATTATTTAAAGAACATTAAATTTCTTCCGCATAAATTGTTTTCACCTTGTTTACACATTGTTTCACCTTGTTTAGTTTAGTTATATTAAAAATTGCATAAAAATCTCATTTATTAATGAAATAAATAATATCTAAACAAATAATTGATTAAAACATATAATCAATGAATAATTTATTGAGAATTCTTGAATTCGTTAATAAATTTCGTCACAAAATGTATTGAAAAACATTAAAAGGGATTCAGTTTTGAGTGAAATGTGAAATGTTTTGACAATTTTTTAAATCAATTATTAAATTATAAAACAATTATTGGTTTCAATGGATTCGGACAATGAAAGTGCAACCAAAGGCCGGTCGGGTCGGGGCAGAGGTCGCGGTCGCGGACGACCTCCCGGGAGGTCAACGAAGAAGTCGAAGAAGAAAAGCGAAAAGAGTGTCAAAAAAGAGACAACAATTGAAACGAAAGTTAAAGACATCGATGAAAGTGTCAACACTTGGGATGACATTAAAGACTTGAAAACGGATTCAATGATTGAATGTTTGTCTCAATTAGTGATTGATTTTAATTATAATTAAATTATCTTTTGATCCAAAAGTTGACGAAAACATAGACTCAGAGGTAAACAAAATCACATCCTTTGTGACCACCAGTTCTATACCCCTTCACAAAAACGCACCCTTGAATTGGAAACATAGGGTTAACCTCATCGGCGAGAAAGTAGTCAACCCTCGCATCCATTGTTGTGAGAAATGTCTTCTCCCTATCCTTGTCTACGGAAGAATGGTTTGTATTATCTATTTCTTACTATTAATACTAATGCCTGTGCCGTCGGCACCCGTAGATTGCGTGCAAACATGTCTTTTGTCTCAACTGCGCCAAAGGACACGAGAATGTGTGCCCGCGATGTCAGGAAAAGGTGTTAAGAGTGGAGACCAGCGGTTTGGGAACGGTATTCATGTGTCAGACAGAGTCATGTAAGAGGACATACCTGAGCCAACGTGACCTCCAGGCGCACATTCAGCACAGACATGTCAGACGACAGACATCCAGTGCTCTAAATCCTACAAATGTCAACCTTATATCGACGACCTGTGCGCCTAAGGATGTCAATCATTCCCAACATTCAAACCTGACCTCCAATTCCCGTTCGGCTTCGTATAACAACTCATTCCAGAGCCCAATACCAGTGGTCTCTTCGCGATCTAATCTGATAACAGTTCCGATTCAAGAAGAGGTCAATTCAATGACACAATCAGTGAATTCCCAGCAATCGATGATTGGGTCGACACAACAACCCGTTTCCAACTATGTGTCCAATCAATCACCGTATGGTCACCACAACCCTCATCTCCAGTGGCCAGCGATGACCAATAATAATGCATTTAATTATAGACCTCCCACTCCTTCCTGGCCTCCAATGAATCCGTACACCAATCCATACAACCGTCCATATTATCCACAATAGCCTAAGCCATGGGTTCTGTATGTGTTGTTGTCCTCAGGTTTTGAACCACTATTTCGTCGTTTCATTAAAACAATTGAAAAAACCCTTAATTTATTGCTTTTGAAGTGATTTCAACAAAATATGTGTAATATTGTGACAAAAAGGAGAAATGTATTCAACTTTCGATAGGCTTTGCATTCAATGGTCAGACAATTGATCCAAAACTGATTGACAAGAATTTTGTGACAATTTTTAGTCTAAAAACAATTTATTTTTAATTTAAAATCAAATTTCAATTAATTTTGTTATAAATTATTATTTGATTAAAAATTAATCTTAAATTCAAAAACAGATTCAATAAATCAATAAATAATACATAAATGCAATCAATGTTTGACTCAATGCTTGAATCAATGGTTAAATATATTAATCAATTAATACTTAATTAAAAATTTGCGAAAAGTTTTAAAACAATTTAAAAAAAAGAAATGAATTTTTGAGCGAAATATCGATTCGTTTATCAAAATAAAGGCAAATATTATATAAACTATTGTTTTGATCACAGATTTCGAGTCTTTTTGTTTAATTCAAAGCTTTTTTTTTGTTTTCATTTAATATTTATATTATTTTTCAATTAGTATTTGAAATGAAAGCAAAAGTTATATTAAAAAAGATCTGCTTTTTGTTTGAGAGACGTTTGTTTCCAAAGCGGTAACCGATAAAAGACCTGTCTTTCCATTCCAAGCACTTCCTGTAAACGGTTTAGAAAATCAATTCAATTATAATTTCAATCATTTTATTCATAAATACTTTAAACTCTTTGTCGTTTAGATAGGATTCGAGGCACAGAGGGTTCAGTCCCTCAATGATTGGTCGTTTGCGGAGCTCTTCTAAACTGTATTGAGTGGAACCGGTGTTCTTCAGTTGAGACAACAACTCCTGAATGCTTAACATTTCGCCCGCTTTTCGGCCGTCCTTTCGGTCAAAACAAATCAATTATTGACATTTGAGATACAAAACTGATTCTCACATCGATGTGAAGGTTTGCGACGTCTTCTCTGTATTTCCATTCGGGAAACAGTGCACAGAAGGAGTCGGGTTCGAGTCCAGCGCACACGACATAACCATTTGGAGGTTCGGAACTGTTTTTGGCTATAAATTGAAGTTTAGTTTTGGTTTGTAATCACAAAAGTAGTGTTTAATACCATAACAATAGGCGAGTGCTGTCTCGAGAGCGCACATACGTTCGGCATTCCAGCGAATACCTAACGAACCGGTAGTGGTGTTGACCTCAGATTCATCGACGGGTTGTGCAGAAAATGCAAATTTTGATTCCCATAAAAAGATTTGGTTTTGATTGTCAATCAAGAAAAGGGTCGGTTGTTGTGCGCTATACAGATCTTCTTGAATGAAAGGATAGGGACAGACATTACCTGTGCTTCGATACGAACATAATATCTCTTTGGCTTTGAATTCTCCCGAAGAAGATGTGAAGTGAAAAAGTCTGGGACTATAGGTGTAGTCAAAAGTGGTTTCACTCAATGAATAATAGAGTCGTTTTCGACCAACTCTTTCATGTGTTTGGAAGACATCCCAAAACTCTTTGAATTCATTTCCTTCTTCGATGTCTTTCACCGAATATTTTACATCAGATTTGAATCCAATTTCTGGACATTTGTTTTCAATGAGGTTTTCAACTGATTTGGACATCACTTCTCGCGTCTCTGTCAGACATTTAGATCCATTCCAGACATATATCACATGAGAGGAAGGGTTGATAAAAGCAAAAGTCGTACGACTTCTCAACGCTTGAACTTTGCACTCGACCTCTACAAGACAGGCCTCGTTTGGCTTTACTCCTCTTACGTAAAACATTTTCCAAACATTTTTCACTAACTTTTGACCCCTTTTTCCCCTTAATATAACTAAAGACCCCTTAAATATATTGAGAAAACAGGGCTCCTCCTTGTGCTGAGAGACCCGAACCTATAAATCAATTGATATTTCGTTTAAATTATTGAAAGATTTAAATGAAATAAATTTTAAAGCAATTCTTGCCTTCAGTTCTGAAATTCATTGAAATAATTGAATAAAAGGAAAGAAATTGTGAAAAGATTTGAGAAATGAATTAACAATTGATTGAAAACCTGTTGTGCTTTCTCTTTGTCCAACTCTATGGTCATCAAAGCCAACGCTCCCTTCTCTGTGTTCTTAGCGCTCATTCCGTGCCAAAAGAAATAACAGCTTCGGTCGCGACCTATCATTGAGTGACGCGAAATGTTTCCGGTATTCAGTTGTCTGCCAACTCTTGACAGTCGGTAATGCCATCGAACCACATATGTGTCGCCCGAATACAAGCAAAACATGTCAGGCCTCGAGAGCTCATGCTTTTCGTATTCAGATATTTGCCAACACTTCACGTCCAAAGAAGTGATGGAAATATGTCTGCCCTCGAGCTCGTCATCCCATCGAACACCTCTACCCAAGTGTGCGGTTTCTAATATAAGGTCGGGTTCGGGAGGTTTGTTATCAATTAGGGATTTGGCATCGATTGCCGACAAATGAAATTCAGAACAAATATCTTTCGGAACTTTCATTTCATTTGATTTGGTTTTCATTGGCGTTGAAATCGTCGGCGAAATCGTCGGCCAATTAATGAACTTATCTTTGAATAAAACGGTTTCCATGTTTTGACTCACTTTCATAAACCAACACCACTTCGGCCTCTTTAGGTCAGACTTCTTAGCCTCCGTTCCAAAGGGGTTGACATCACAGTCATTATAATTATAGCCTTTATTCCAGAGCTCTTTAGCCGAATCGAGTGCACATTTCTTCTTAATATTAGACGTCTTATTCCCAACCCATACATACATTTCGGGCCCGAAATCAAAGACAAACGCTTCCTCTGAGTCCAACATTTCGTGTTTAGGACTTTGACCCCAATAGGTCTCAAACGGAATCAATTGGTCGTTATTAACCCTATATATCATATTTGTACCGATGATGGCGTCCTCATAGACTTCATCCTCTTCTGGACTCTTCGGCGGACAAATTGAATCGTTTTTGTTTGCATTCAATAGTTTCCGAAACAATTGGTTATTATTTTTGTCCAAAGAATGACTTTTTTGAGAATCGATTAAAACCAATGGTTTTGATGAACGAAAACACAAATCCTTTTTCTCTTGAATTTGATTCGCGATTTCAAGCGTTTTTGTCCTTTCGATGACATTAGAGAACTCTCCGATCCATACAATCAGCTCATCTCTGGCCACAAGTATATAACTGTCGCCACTATTTATCGACTGAATGTTGGGCTCAACCAGACGTGTCTGTGCTCTGCGGCGGCCTTTGATCTGCACTAACATAAGAGTTTGTATAGAGTTAGGCATATCATAGCTCTTCCAAACATCTCGTGTAGAACTACAAGAACTCCTCAGCTTTCCGGCCACAGCTTTGATATCTTCACGACTGGCCAGACCTGCCAAAGCCGATGCGGCAAAACTTGAAGACTTGACTAAATCTTTTGATTTTTTTGGTGATAGACTTTTGTCTTCCTTTCCGTTCTCTTCACAACTATTTTCAGTATAAGAGTCCACAATAAACTCAGTTCTGTTGGCCAGTCGTCTAATAGGGTTGGAAGAAGTGCTTCGTCTGCTCTGAGTTCTCACAAATTTCTTTTGAATTAAACTAAAATAAAATCAATTTTAAGAAACCTTCAAACTATGGACACAAGACATGACTTACAGGTCGGACACACCGGCACTGATCTGATCGAAGATGTCTTCACTTATTGTCTCACTTTTGACATTAATTTCTGGTTTAATATCTTTTGTAAAAAATGAATTGAAGTCTTCGTCGTCTGTCTTAGGAATGGAAACAACAACTGTTTTCTTAGCGCCAGAACTTGAACTATATTTGTTGTCTTTGAGGTCAGGTGTGACTATTTGAGGCACAGCTGGAGGAATGGGTTTAATTGATTTAAGCATTTCTGTAGTTTTTGCACTTTTAAAAGCCATAGCTTTCGGGGTTTTCCGTTGAATATCAGGTGTTTTAAGAAAAGTTGTTTCAGTTTTCAATAGTTTTGCTTCAATTGTGAACTGTTTTGCGTCTTTCTCCTGAACCCTATTCCTCCAAGTGATGGACGAGTCCTCCAATTGAGACAATCGGTCGGCAATACTTGTGGATCGGTTCCGACTATTATTGTTGTTGTGAACCCTTAAAGTCACTTCAGATTCACTTTTCTGAACCCTTTTCCTCCAGCTTTCATCGCCATTCCGTTTAAGAGCAGCCAAACGATCAGAAATACTATTACCGATTGATTGGGGTTTGGCTTCCGATCCGTTGATGTCTATATCAATGGGTTTTGTTGTACTCAATACTATACAACTCGTGGGCCTCTTGTGGTCTAACTTTTTATTGTTAGCCAAAAACCTAAACAAAAATTTGCATAAAATTTAATGAAAGACTGTTTTTGTCACCAAATCTTCACAATTGAGACCAAAAGCCAAAAGACATAGTAATTGAGAGTTAGATTGAGATAAAAGTGCAAAATATAAGGAATATATGCGAAGGAGTTGGCAGTCATTGGCAGTCATTCAAAAGCAAAACAGTTTTAATTAGTTTTGAAAATAGTTTTATATTTTTTGATTGAAATACTATTTCAGACCAAAAGTTATGAATTCATTGTTTCATTGAAATTGAACTCAAATTTTAGTGTATTTTTGAATAAAGTTTAGAAAAATTACAAAAAGATTTTTAACAAAGATTTTGATTGAAATTAAAGTCAAATGTATTAATAATTTATAGAAAAAAGTGTCAAAACGTTATAAAATATATAATATATTGAATGAAAGCATAAATTTGTAGAAAAATCAAAATTATTTACAAAAAGTGATTCAATTTTTACATAAAATCATTTCAAACGTCAGAAAAATTGAAAAAAATATTAGTTTTTAGAAAAATTTGAAATAATTTTTATAAATAACTAAACGTTTAGTCAATTATAAGACCAAACCATCTCTTCGTTTGGTTTACCTTTCATTTGGTTTCTTGTCATCGCTTTGTGTCTCAACGCAGGCATTAGGCGTCGGAACAGAGCTTCCATTCCTTTTATTATGATTACTGTCAACACAACTATTGGTGGACTCAATCATATCATTGGTTTTCTTGTCCTCAGCGTCGGCACCAATCTCTTCATCAGAGGTCGAGTCGGTGTCAGAAATATTTATCTTTTCATTTGATTCTGTCTTAAGAATAGACTTCACTTCCGATTTGTTATCCACTGTTTGGTCGGACTTTTTAAGAGCACTTTTGACGGGTTTGACATCATTTTTATGGACTGTTTTGAGAATACCCTTCACTTCAACGGATCTCTTCATAACAACCCTTTTCTGGTGCTCTAAACCAGTCTTTAATATACTTCGAGTCCTATTAGTATTTGAATTAAAATTAGTCTCAAATGAGAAGTCGTTTGAATGAGTAGTAGTTGTTTGACTGGAACTGGTGTTGGAATGGTTTGAATGGTTTGTATGGTTCGCACCGTTGGCTCTAATATTCAGGCATTTTTCGATCTCGTCTTCAATACTCAAACTCCGGATCTTTAGTATAGGTTTCGGCAAATTGTTGTCATCTCTCGATTGAATGCACTTCTCGTCGAAACTCTTGTGTTTGAGTATTGAATGGATTTGAGATAAAGGCTTAGAACTGGAAGAAGGCTTTGAGAAGATATCAAACTTAGTATTAGTGGTCAGTAATACTGAAGGATTCCTGTGATCACTGTCTGATCCCAAGGAATGGCGTTTAAGAACCGTATGTTTAGAGCTCAGGTCAATGCTGTCCCTCTTCTTCAGAATGGATGGCAATGTCTTTATCTCTGTTTCATCTAAACTCTTGCGCTTAAGAATAGGTTTCACTTCTATTTGATCCACATTTAGACCATTGTCTTCACATACAGACAACGGATCCAAACAATTGTCTTTAGAAGTGGTTTCAGTTGTTCTGGTGTTTGATTCAATGATGTCGTGCCTATCAGTGCCACTATTGTTGTCTGAAGAAATCGGTTCCGTCTCTGAGTGTCTGTTGTGGTTGTTGTCAAAGTTAGCACTCTTTTGGTTACTGTAAGACATATCAGTGCTGTCTAACCGACCAATCCATGTATGGTATGATTGCAATGAGTGGTAAAGCCATCAAAACATTGGTTCAGACATTGGATTCACTACTTCTGCACCAATTGTTTACAAGACATTCATTCATAACGTAATACCTCTTCAACACAAACAACGTTACACTTATTGGACAACAAATCAATTCCCCGTTTATTCACACAATTGAAGAGCAATTGAAAGCACTGTCAGTGAAGTGAAAGCCCTTTCCTCTCAATCAATACGACATCACTTGATATGAAATGAATGAACAATACATTTGTCTGAAACTGAAAAGCATTCAAACATTTGAATCAATATTTCAATCATTTTTTGATAAAATTATATTATTTTTGGTTTAAATCCGTATTTATTTGCAAATAATCTTTGCTTTAGTCGTAAAGACAGTCATTATATGGCAATTGATTGTCACTTACATCACAACTGATTAATATTAACTGACTTTACATTGCTAACTCAGGTACTAACTCACCTTGACATTTTATTATACGACATGCAAATGATCCAGAACAAAGATTATTTCATTTTAATGTTTTATTTGAGTTTTATTTTTATTTTTATTTCAATTTTAAATGAATTTTAAATTAATGTCAAAAAAACAATCAATTATTAAATGAAAAACAATTTGAACTCAAAATAAGTTTTAATTAAAAGTTTGTCTAAAAATTCAAATCAATTAAACATTTCCTCAATTTGTAGACAAATATTTACTTTTATATCCGTTTTTTAAATTAAAATTTAAATCAATTGTTTGAAAATATTTTTCAAATTTCAAAAACTAATTCAAACTTTTATGGCAACGGTCTAATGAAGTGAATCAAAAGAAGTCACCCTGGGCATTATACACAGCAATTGTACTGGAAGGAAATAAGGGGACAATTGCTGTGAATCTAAACTTTTTTCATATAAAAACAAAACAATATTTTCATGTTTTCATGAGTTTTAATCATTGATTCAATAAATCTTCTCAAATAAACTGATAAAAAGTTGTGTAACTCCTAACCCCTGGCTATCCCTGCGATTAAAACGACAAAATTTGTTGGATTTGTGCGAAAAAATGATTTTTCATTAGTTTTTTGTTTTATTTATATTTTTGTCACAAATAACTGAATAATTGAAAACATATTTCAGTCTATGTATTGAATGTTATGTGTATTTTGTGTCCTATATTTACAACTGATTTGTTGTTTCAAACGCCAAACCAATTGATGATTGAATGCATTGAATGTCAGTTAAGTTTTGAAGGCTTTGAAAGCCATTCACTACTAATGTGTAAAACAATACACAAAACAACGCATTATTTCATTAATAATACAAAATATTAATAATATTTTTATTTATAATCACTTTTGACCTCAAAATAAGATATTATTTTACTTTTCAATCACTTATTACTGAAAAACGACTGAAAACTAATCCAAACTCTTGTAATGATTGGACGATATGTCCGCTTATATGTCCGCTAAGACCACAAACAATTCAAAAAAGTCTGAAATCCGAAGAAAAAGTGCTTTTATTGTCAAATCTGATGACAATTACAATAAATATAACTTTAAATTGTATTTAAAGCCAAACGACAGCAGAAGTGACTCCAGAAGTGATGCCATCACTGAACTGGAAGTGATTTACGACAAACTCAGTGAAGAATTAAATAATAGCGAACTCTTAGACAGAGCTGAACGAAGAGATCTGCCATTCAGTCACCAATTGATTTGGTCTAACGATCACAACAACAATCACATCAATAATCACATCAATAGTGATAACCATTTGTCTGAAGATCTGAATAACAATAATATAAGTTATGATTCATTCAATAAAAGGCGATCTTTGGCCACAATAGAGGCGTTGGAAGCGCTCCGGAATGACCACAAGTACTGCAATGGCTTTCGTGGCGATCAGTGGACAGTGAGGTCACGCACACCACCCGTGAGGCGATCAGCCATTCCCGACATAGTTAAGGATGACTTTGCGTTCAGGAAATACAACAAATGTTTGAGTCATTCATATCTGTCCTCAAAGCCAGAGATAACGGGTTTTAATTCAATCAAAAGGATAAACAATAATAAAGACTATTCTTTGAGTTATCTTCTGATGACTTCTTCTATGGATGACATCTATTACCACAACGATAACAGAGACAGCGTTTACACCAATGACTTGGATCTGAAACACCTTTCAAAAGCCAATATAAAAACCGATGACTTATCGGTGCGACGGATACGACAGTCGCCGGCTTTTAATGTGATGCCACCGCACCCGCCGTTTGGGATCCCCAACAATGTTCTCACACAGTCTTCAGTCAATGACTACATTAGGGCCGAAAAGGATCCAAAAGTGTTGAGTAAAGTCCGGTTTCGGTGCAAGTCTTCAGTTCCGCATCTCATACACGACGACATGGCCTTCAGAAGTCTTCGTAAGGAAAACAAGTGTCCAATGAATCCAATAATCACTGAAAACAATAAATCAATGCCTGACCTATCCATCAGCTCTTCACGGGTCTGACCGCCAATTGAACTCTTAGTCAACTATTGATTTAATGCCAAACTAGTGGTCATTGAATGCAATATTCAAACAATACTTACACTTAATCTCAACTTTTATACAAATAATCGGAAAATGAAATCAAATATTGAATGAAAACAACTATTTTTGATAAAACCTATAGTTTTATACAAATATTTCACTTTTTTGTTGACTTTATATTAATTGTTAAAATTATTTACATTTCAATAAAGACTTAATTCACGTCTCAATTGAAATACTGTTTAAAAGTTTATATTTTATTTCAATTTTTATAACACTTTTACAAAAACTTTAAAAGTTTTGAAACAAAGTGTTGAATCAAAACGACATAAATCTGATTATCCTTTTAGAGTTCAATCCATGGGTGGATTGGGAATGACTTTCAATGGGTTTGAACTGAATTTCGTTAATAATTTAAACATTTATTAATTTAAACATTGAATTCATTGAACGACTGTTTGAGTCCAAACCCAACTCTAATTGTTATGTCATTTATGAATGGATCCCAAAAATAGCGCAAATATTTTGAATGATTTGTGAATTGAAAACAAAAAGTAATTTTATCTTAAGATCTCTTAAATTGTCTCAAATTTTGGATCAAATAATGTCTTCAAATGACATCCAAACCAATGGTAATGAGGCCACAGAGAGACGGATCAAACAAATGGACACAAAGACCGCCAAAACCCTGAGTTCGGGTCAAGTGGTCGTCAATCTGTCAAATGTTGTCAAAGAACTCATTGAGAACTCAATGGACGCGAAGTCAACAGTGATTACCATAAGAGTCAAAGATATGGGCAAAGAGTTGGTGGAAGTGATAGACAATGGGTTCGGAATCGATGCCAAAGACTTTGACTCTTTGGCCAAAAGACACTTCACATCAAAGTTGAGTGCATTTGAAGACTTGCCGTCAATTACTTCGTTTGGATTCCGAGGCGAAGCCTTAAACTCATTGTGCAATTTGGCCGAAGTGTCCGTAAGTACCCGACATCTGAATCAAATGGTTGGCACGATATTGAGGTTTGATTCCGACGGTCACATCATTTCCAAAGAACCGAAGGCTATGAATGTCGGCACAACTGTTTCGGTGAGAAACCTGTTTCACAACATACCGGTGCGGAAACGGGAGTTTCAAACCAACATTAACCGAGATTTTGATAAAATGGTTCGTTTAGTGTACGGCTATTGTGTCGGTAGTGTTGGGCTTAGGATAACACTAACCAATCAAATGCCTAACAAACCAAATCAAACGGTGCTCTCGAGTCACGGCCTTTCCATCCAAAACAACATAAGATCTGTTTTTGATTCAAAACAATTGGAAAGTTTGGTTGAAATACAACCGCTTTTGGTCACAAATGAAGACAATAGCAGTAAAGACATTAAAATAAAGGGTTTTATATCAAAACCTGATTCAGGTTTCGGCAGATCCGCAGCCGATCGGCAGTTCTTTTACGTAAACCGAAGGCCATGTGATATGAAGAACGTCTCGAAATTTATTAACAATATCTACCGTTCCTTCAATAAAAATCAGTTCCCATTTGTATTGTTAAACATAGAAATTGACAAAACATTGGTTGACTTCAACCTCTCGGCCGACAAAAGACAACTTCTTATTGCAAGTGAAGATCAATTGTTTGCAATCATTAAACAGACTTTGAATCAAATGTTTGACAAACAAAGTGATTGTCGTTTGGAGTCAATGACTAAATACACGACAAATAGCTCTCAATTCACACAAAAGAGAAGATTTGAAGGAATGGACGATAAAATTGATTCCCAAATGATTATCACTCCTCTGAAAGTCGTTAGGAGTCGATCGCCGTGTGATTCACCGTTTAAGGACACATCTCGTGTCTCATTGGTTGTGTCACCTCCTGTCCCACATTCGCCTCAAACAGAAAGGCCTAAGAGTTTTAGCACAGCTTTGAATGCTATCAATGCTATTGAAAGACCAAAAGCTATTTCTGTGCGAAATAATAGTCCCATTGATAGACAACAGAAAGACTCGGAAGAGATATCAATAAAAGATATTCCGGTTTGCGTTAGAGACGTATCAATGGGTACGACGTCTAAGCGAGTCTTTAGTGCAGAAAACAGTCCAAATGTGAGCACAAGTAGCCATAATCGAGAACATAGTCCTAGTGTGAGCACAGGTAGTCATAATCGAGAATATAGTCCAACTGTAAGCACAAGTACCGGTTCGCCCGGTAATCACAGTTTGGTCGACAAAAGCAATCGTTTGATGACACAGTGCTTAAATGCTGAATCAGATGAAGAGATGTCTAAAAGTGGATCAATTGATACAACAAATGATGTAATAATAGATTTAGACATGAATTCAATCGCAGAACTGATGAACAAATCCTTTTCAACTGAAGAGACAGTAAATGAACATAAATTTAGTGCAAAAATAAATGCCTCACAAAACTCGAGGGCAGAACAGGAACTGATCCATGAGTTGAGTAAGAGTTCATTTGAATCCATGAAAATCATCGGTCAATTCAATAAGAGTTTTGTTGTCACCAAATTGGGAACCGATCTCTTTGTTGTCGATCCGCACGCGTCGGACGAACGCTTTAATTATGAGACTCTTCTGAGAGAAACCAAAATAGAAATTCAAAATTTAGTAAAACCTTTGGCACTGGAGTTGAGTTCAGCCAATGAACAGGTAGTCATTAATTACTTAAACCAATTCAAAGATTTAGGGTTTGGTATTGTTGTCGACGATAAGGCACCGGCGGGTCAGAGGCTATTCCTCTCTAGTATTCCAATGAGTAAGGAATGGACGGCCGGTAAGGAAGACATCGAAGAAATAATCGGAACTATTGTTGAAACTCCGATTCAATTACTAAATGATTACAAATTGAATGCATTTAAGAAAGTAATCGCTTCCCGCGCCTGTCGTTCCGCTGTTATGATCGGCGATAGTCTGTCCGAAAGTCAAATGAAGACAATTGTCTCAAACATGAGTGAACTCCAAAATCCCTGGCATTGTGCGCACAATAGGCCAACGATTAGACATTTAGTCAATTTGAGTGACATTTCATTGATTTCTAAAAATAATAATTAGTTTTTATTTTTGTATAAAATATTGAATAAAATTCATGTCTTTTGTTCTGAGATTCAAAGTGAAGTGAAATTGAATTGTATTTACAGTTAATTATAAATAAAATAATAATTGAATTCATTATTGAGTTTTGAATTCATTTAAAAAGTTCTCAAAAAAGTTATTAAAACTAAACTTTCAATGAATTATAAGAAACGCGAAAAACAGTGAAATAAATATTGTTATCAATTGTGGACTCAAATGATTGGACGCCAACTGTAATGCAATTTACGGTTCAATGAATTAGTAAATCAATTGATTGTTTGAATTCATACTAACAGTGATATAATAGTTACAACGATCACCATTACAGCACTCAATGCACTCCCAGTCGTTATACCAGATCCTATCGCACCGTTTGCTCAGACTTTTATACGTTTGCTCACAAATATTCTGGAAAAAAGTTTTTTAGTTATTAATTGTTATTAAGTTTTAAAATTAATTTTACTTTTGTTGCGCAACGCTTTGAGACATAAAATTGCTTCTCTCCTGTCGGTGCCCAATAGGGAGTGCCTTTCAATGTATAGATATTTCAATTAATGGTAATTACATGACATAAGCACAGGTATAACTCACTTCCCCACCGAACCTCTGATAGACATCGGTCTTCAGATAATTCACAGGTTTTGACAGTCTCTACACATTTGTCTCTATTGTTGTCTTGATTTTTACAGACATAGCACTCAAGACATGAAACTAAACTCAAATTAAACATCAATTTTGAAAATGCAATCAATATTTGAATATTTTATACCTTTTTCAGACATAAGACAAATAAATATCAATATTTTTATAATTAAACTAATTTTGAACTGATTTTGCATTTTATGGCAAATGTTTTTGGCTTTTCATCTAATTTTGAGATAAAAGGCATAAAATTAAAAATAACTCAAAACATAATAAACAGAAACATTGGGCCACACCTGCAGTAACATACGTGCTATCCTACCTGTGCAGTGTACAGATGTATTATACCTGTAACAGTTATTGCTGTTTTTATTTGAGATAATAGAGAGTAAGACAGGTAAACTCAGTTTACAGGTGAGAGTGAGAGAGAGTTTTCATCGATTCTTAAGTTTTTTGTCTTTGAAATGCAAATTAAGAATTACATGCAAACAAATTAGAAATTTATTTAACACTCAATGCAACTTGGTCAGGTACACAAAACTTCTGGTTCAATGATTTAACTTGATATACACTTGCATCTGCATCACCGTTAACCAGGGAGAGATAATTTTTAAAACTTATAAATCATTTAAAAATGTGAAAAATATTATTAAACACTAATTACTCAGGAATTCTCATTCAAAACAATAAGGGTTTGAATGGTTTGCCATTCAATACAACAGAATATTATCTACTAATTGACAACAAAATAAATAATTTGCAAACATTTAACTGAATTTGTCTTTCATTACAAGTGTTTATCAATTATCAGATCTATTATTCAATTCAATCCATGTATTGATTTCGTTGATTGAATTGAATTACAATATAATTGAATCAATAATTCAACGATTAATTCAATCTTTATTTGACAGTAATTTGATCTGAATTTACAAAGCGTTTAAATATTAATGTTTTAATAATAGAGCAAACAATTTGTAAGTATTTTTACATTTGTTGAAACAAAAATTCAATTTCAATGAAATAATTAACAAATAATTTGTAAGAATTTAATTAAATTTTGAAAAAGTATTTATGATTTCAGACCTGATGTCAGACATTGTGTATATTATATACAAATCTATTGCTTAAAAAGTTTAATATTTAATGAAAATTATGTTAGTTTTTGCATATTTTGCGTATAATTGTGAAGAAATTATTGTAAATAAGAAATTGAAAGATAAGTTAAATCTAAAAAATATGTGATTTAATGAAGATTTTTATGTTTTGTTCCCCTTTTTTGAGTTTTCTTTCATTTGTTCAAACATTTGATCATTTGATGCAATCGTTTGTCTTTAGTCCACAAAACAAACAAATTTTTGGCACACTTTTAAATCACACTCTTTTTCACTGTTTTGTTCCTGAAGTTTGTAAAATAATTCAATATTCAGTTTCCAGTTATCATTAGTTTTATGTAAAAAAATCAGTTTTAAGTCATTTAAGAATTATTTTTGACTCAAATCTATGCCATAATTAAAAAAATGTTTGAATTTATGAAATAATGAAAAAATCATTTTTTGTTGTATAATATGAAAGAGTGCTTAAAATAATGAGTGATATTATCAGTATATTATTAGAAGGGATAGGAATAACACCGTCTTTATTGCACCCATCGGTTGAACAGCAATATATACAGTCCTCGTCATTGTTCTTACACTGATCTTTGAATTTAATGAACACTAATTTAGGATCTCTGAGATGACATGGGGCTAATGCACACTCTTTCTTGATATGCAAACCGTCTTCAGCTGTGAAACAAACAAATGATTTGGTTTTCAATTAATCAATACTTTTATAAATTTATTAACAATTTTTCGTTTGAGTGTAAAAAAGCCAAAATTTTTATGACTTTTGATTGAGTGTTGAAAACAATTTTATATTTAATACTAATTTTGATTAAAAGTTTTCAGAAATTCTGATATAAAATGATAAAAGTTTTTCATTTCATAAATAATAAAATACTTTTCACACCCTTTCACACCCTTTGATGTTTATAAATTCTGCACTAATGATGTCTTATGTGTAGATCCAGTGTTAACTAAACTGATTTCAAATCAATATCTTAAATGTAAAGCAATTTATTTATTTATGACATGACATTGCTTATTGACTTTCTAAGTAAAATTGATGACTGCATTACAGAGATGAACAAAACCCTAATTTAACCTTTCATATTTAAACAAGGGTTGATTCCAAGATAATCTCAATAATAATTGTTTTGTTTTACAAGAAAAAGAATAATTGATAATATTCTTACGGTTTTTGAATATCCTGGTCATACATCTATCGTATGCCTGGTTTGATGGACACTCTTCTAAAGCTTCTTCATTGCAAAGCCTGTTGTCGTTGGTGTGACAGATGTAACACTTCAATGAATCACTCATTCCGACCAACACTGCAATGAAATAATTAGAATATGAATGCATTTGCAATTAGCAAGGTTATAATTTAATTATGCTTACTCATTTGTATAAAGAATATATGGATTATATTCAAATTATTTGTTAAAAACATCATTAAATTGAAATAAATTTGTACTTTTGATGAAATGATTGAATGATTTAAATTCAATTCAAACTATTTTTAATGCAATTAAACATTAAATTAATTAAAATTCGTTTTCTTTTCATTTGATTTCATTTTTTCGTATAAATTCATTACAACTGATAAATGAATGATAAAAGTAAAGCAAAACAAGAATTATGGCATTTGTAGAGTAGTTGAAAGGTTTGTTTGAGTGAGAACAGGGAGGTTGTGGTCATAAGAAAGGATGCGATCCACGCATCTCAGGCTCTGAATCGATAACAAATAGCATCAAAACATTAATGCATTACAAAAGCTCTTACTCTAAATCTATTCCAACAAAAGAGAGAAGAATTTTATATCATTAGCCGTAGTAGTCATACCTAAGCACTGGTAGTCTACTTATACGGTATTCAAAACACAACATTTATTTTATTTTTTCAGTTTAAGATTCCTATCCCTTGGCCTAACATTAAAAGCATTTGATGTCTTAGCGCTCAGACATCACATCTCAATAGAGATTTTTAAGCATTTCTTTGAGAATCACATAAAATATAAATTTGATTCCGAAGTCAATAAAATTTGATTTTCAACTGAGAAATGATATTTTAGACCAAAACTGTATAAATATTATCGATTCGTGACTTTCATCTCAAAATCCAAACATATTTTGATTTAAATCAATATTTTTATTAAAATCATTGAAAAATATAAACAATTTTGAAATTTTTATTAACATTTTGTGCAAAAATATTCAATGTTTTAATCGATTGCAACGAAAATGCTTAGAAATACTGAAAAATTGTTTTTAAGTACAAAATTGAGATAAAAATGAATTTATATTAGAAATAACTTCAAAACCAAACCAAACGATTCAAATGATCTGATTTGCGGACAGAGGTCTGAATGAGTCCAATGTATTCAAAATCAGAGACTGAACTCAAGAACCGAACGATATTTTCATCGTTTTTATCAGTTTTACTTCGTTTAGGACTTCCAGACAATGGATCCGATTCTTGGTTTAAGAGTTCTTTAAATTCAGTGAACATATCATTCATATTAATCATTGAATGGCTTTCGTTATACAAAACAAAAAGTTTGTGTAAATCAGAGTTCAATTGATTTGAATCCAAAGTTTCGGTTAATTCAGAGATTATTAAAGGATTTGAAAGACTTTTTTGGATTTCATTTCTTTGGTTCACAAAAATGTGTTCTTTTATTGAATCTAATTCATCAAAAAAGACAACTTTTCTCAAATCACTTGACATCGGATGAGTTGTCTGCTTTAAAACCTCTTCAATTGAAGTGACAGTTGTTTTCCTCCAGATTTCAAATTTTGACAAAACCTTTGGTCTATTCAAAGGACTCATTGTTTCCTTCCATTGATGTCTTGTCTTAAGATTAGATAATTTATTCTTCAGGTCTAAGACTTTGTCTATTCTTTCGATACACACTTGCGGCTCATTTTTCATCTGATCCAAGGTTTCGGTTAACTCTTTTTGGCTACACTTCAATACATTAACCAATTCTTGTGAATCACTATTCAGTGAACTATCGGTCAAACAGTCTTCTAATGCAGTCTTCCATTGATTTTGTGATAATTTGTTCAATAAATCAATAACTGGTTTGAAATCAAAGGTTAGATTCAAAGCACTGATATATAACTGCAATAAATCTAAGTTTTCGTTCAATTGTTGACATAATTTGAGCAAAATTTTCAAATTATTGACAAATAGTTTGTGAATTGACATAAAATTCTTCATTTCATTGACTATTAATTTATTTAATTCTTTGTCTTTCAGTAAAGCTTTAAATAGTTTTGAATTTTTCAATACTTTGCGAACATTTGAGTCATTATTCTTGAGATAACTCTTGAGATCAGATTTTGTTTGACACAGAAATGACAACTCATTTGTGAAAAAGTGTTGAAAAAACGCATATTTTATAACAAAATCAATGCTTTGAAGAGAAAAATCAAATTTTTTAAACATATTTAACATAAACTCTAAAACATTTGGACCTAATCTGAGGGGAAGGGAGGACTCGATTAACAACCGATTCATCACTTCATTGCTCACTTCATGTCCTGAAACAGACTGGAAGTGATGGATAAGTAGGAAATCAGTGGCACTGGAAGGCAGTAAATGCTGTAAAGAAATGGTTTCATTAGATTTAGTCATAATTATTATGAAAGGAATGGTTTGAATGTATTCTTTGATTATGAGGACCAAAGAGGTGACCACTGAGTCATCAAAGCTTTCAATTTTGTCCAAAAACAAGACAATCGGTGGACAAAAGTTGTTAATGTTTTTATTGATCACATATTCTTCGTATGTCTTCAAAAGAGATCCAAAATTCATCCGTTTTATAGAGTTTTGGTCCAAATCTGCACTTTCTATGAGTTCTTCGCTAAGAATTGTGTCACGAATTGCATCGAAAACACAACCAATGGTTTGACATTGACTTGAGTTCAGGTAAACGACAAATGAAGTCAAGTCTTGAATGCTTTCAACCAATAGATCGCAAACGTCTTTATGGTTTGCATTCATACCTAAGATATCAACAAATGATTAATACTTTTAACCATTAATTCAATCATTGATTTCAATACCAATTGACAGCAAAGCGGTTGAAATGAGTCCTATATTTGACTGAAATTTAGTTTCAAAACAATTTTCTCTCATATTATTAGTGAAACTATTATTTGACACAAATGTGAACAATGACTGCATTAGTGGTGAAAACAAACTGTTTTTAACATTAATTAACTGTTTATTCATTTCATTAAATAATTTCATTAATATTTGTTTGCGATTCAAATCAAAGCCATTTTCACTCACTTTTGAATCAATTGTTTTTGATTTTAATTTGTTTGAAGTTTTTGGTGAAAAGTATTGACAAATGTTTGACATTTTGTAAAACAATTGCAAATTAAACACAAAATTAATTGAAATTAATTGAAAACAACACAAAAAGAGCGCAAAATTGATGACAAAATGATTTGTTGTTTAATAAACACGTGTTTTATGTTAACAAACATTACGTCAATGTTTTGACGACTATTTGAAACCCCTTTTGTTGTCATTCATTGCAAAGACTGACTAAAAACAAGACATTATTTGTGGAGAAAGTGTTTAACATTGAAGTGAAAGGTCTTTTCACTTGAAGGACATAAACAACATTTGAATGAACTCTTAATTGAATACAAAATCACTTATAAAAGCATTGAATCAAAGCTCAGACAAGCACTCAGTCTGTGGTCAGTCGTCAGTCACCTGTGCTTTACATAATCAACACTTCATTCACTGGTTGTCTCGCATTTGTCACCAATTCTTCGCCCAATCGTTGCAAGAGATCCACAAAAAGAGTAAGAGTTTTGACATTATTTTAATCTTTTTTATTATCATTTGATTTGATTTTGTTTTCAATCAAATGATTGATTAATTTAATGCCAACTATAAGTGCTTTTATTATAAAACAGTTGACATTGAAGTGATTTAATCGTAAATATGCCCCTTATATACAAATATACCCCTTATTGTCAACTATAGATAATTTTATGTAATAATGGGTTTACTCTTTGATCTTATCTTAAGTTATGTTTAAGTGTTTTATAAATCACTTCAAAAGCTATTAAACATTGATTTGAATTGATTTCTCAATTAATACTTCAATTGATTTAAATTTATATCAATTTTAATAACATTTTCCTGTTTTTCATGCATTGAATGACAAATGAGTTAACGTTTGAATGACTTTTAATTTAATTTATGTCAAAATTAATGAAAAGACAAAACGATTTGAAAATAATATTTTCAATAATTGTTTTGCAATTAAATGTTTGAATCATTGAATGAATGTTTGAATTATTAGTTATTTTCATTGAATTTATTGAAATCAACTAAAAGTCGATATTTTTTAAAACTTAACGCAAAATAGCATTGAATTGAAAACTTATTTCAAGTAATCCTTGAATTTTGAATTCACTTTGAGTTTACTTTTGATTAAATCACAAAATTGTAAATTTCTTGTTGAAAAACATTATAAAACTGTTATAACACTTGAAAACCAGGTTTTTATATAATATCTGGAAATTAAACAAACGTTTAAATTATTTGCAAAACATTTATGACTTTATTTCATAATTATTACTGAATTGAAAAAACTTATAAATATTTACCTTTGAATTGAAAACTCAATGAATATTTGATTTTTTTTCTCAATATCTTTAAAACTCTTAAATTGTTTATCAGTTTTATAAAAACAATTCAATATATTCTTCGTCTTTTCATTTCTTTATCAAAATTGAAGATTTATTGAATCCAAGGTTAAATAAAATCAGTTCACGAACAGTGAATGTGGAAATCAATGATAATTGAAATTGAGTTCAACTATAGGAAGAAATAAATGATTTTTGTATACATTATTGAAATTAAAAATAGTTTTAAAAATATATCTATTTTTTCCTCAAAACTATTTCATTGAAAGTCCAATGAGTTGTTATTTTATGTTTTAATTTGGGACAAAATCACAATTAAATCAATGAAAACATGGCATTAAAAGCATTTAATATTGAAATGAAATGACAAATCAATAATTAGTTTGCATTTAAATACCGTATGTCTAATGTGTTTAACACTTTTAGTGATTACATAAAAACTATTGTTTTGCGTTTAGAGTCACAAAAGTTTGTAAATTATATGAAAATCTCATTTTATTTGTATAAACATTAAATTTGTTTTCAGTTTTGTCTATAATTTTGGTGAAAAATATGGAATTTTTTGTTTAAATGTTTGAATATTTTGAAACTAAAGTTCAAAGTATTGTTTAATTTAGGGTTTATTTAAATGCAAGGAAATGACCAAAAGTTGTCGTCTTTTCGTTGAAAAAGTCGCGATTTTTATTGAATTAAGAGTTTTTATCAGATTTTATGCAATAAATGTGATAAAACTTTAGCTCAAACTAAGTCTAAAACTTTGTGTAATTTAATCACTTGATTGGCACCAGTAGTGTATTGGATGTCAGTCTTCACTGTTATTTAAGATTAAGATTACTCTAAGGGAGAGAAAAATAGTTTCATTTTATATCAAAATTTGGTTTTATTTTCCATAAAATTATTGAAATTTTTGGAAATATTTTGAAAATTTGAATAAATATTTGCAAATATGTCTCAAAACTATACAACACTTAACAGCACTAATTGGAAGGTCAGTCCATAAAAGCGATATTCAATTAATATTTGTTTTAAGGGTTTATTCAATGGATATATAAATTGAAAACATATATTGCATTTCATTCAGGACTTGGAGAAAATGACAACCGAACCAACGAAAGGGTCATTTACTGGCAATGTCACCAGACATCAGCGGAAGGTTAGCTCCACCACAGAGTTCAAGGAGTTGACCAAAAAGGACGCTCAGCACCAATTGGCACAAGAGTTGGACAAATTGCTCAGAACTGCTAATAATAATGAAAGACTTCTTTGTGAGGAAGAGTTTAAAGGCTTTCAAAGGCTTTATATGAAATACCTTCAGGGCGTCGGACCCTCTGTTCAGTGGGAAAAGATAGAACCCCTTCCCGAAGACGCCGTCAGAAGTTATGCCTCTCTTAAAGAACCACAAAAAGACAAAATCAGAAATATGTTGAACCAATTGGTTGTCGTTAAACTCAACGGAGGGTTAGGTATGTATTCAATCACTAATTTTTATCTTATTATTAATATAATCCAATGAAAAGGTACGTCAATGGGTTGCACGGGTCCAAAGTCAGTGATACCGGTGCGAAACGATTTAACGTTCTTAGACCTAACGGTCCAACAAATTGAAAACCTAAATAAGACATACGACGCCGACGTACCCCTGGTTTTGATGAATTCCTTCAACACGGATGAGGACACACAGAAACTGCTTCGCAAATACCGGGGATTTCGGGTTAAGATCTTTACTTTCATGCAAAGCCGTTATCCCAGAATCAATAAGGAAAGCCTTATGCCTATCGCACACTCTATGACCGGAGACGGTGAGGCCTGGTATCCTCCCGGTCACGGAGACTTCTACCCTTCCTTTTTCAAGTCAGGACTTCTGCAGCACTTTGTAAACGAAGGTAAGAATTGGTTTGAATTTGTATTGAATTTAATGTTTGTTTACTTTTCCACAAAAGGCCGACAATTTGTGTTTCTGTCAAACATTGATAACTTGGGCGCAACGGTAGACCTGAATATATTGAACTCACTTCTCGACCCCAATGAGTCCACCCGTCCTTCATATGTGATGGAAGTGACGGATAAGACAATCGCTGACGTAAAGGGTGGAACACTTATTCAATATGAGGGTCACATACGTCTGCTAGAGATAGCACAGGTGCCCAAAGTACACGTCGATGAGTTCAAGAGTGTCCAGAAGTTCAAAATATTTAATACAAACAATCTTTGGATAAAATTGGATGCAATCCAAGAGTTGGTAGAAATGGGAGGAATAGATATGGAAATCATTATTAATGGCAAACATCTGGACAATGGGTTGGATGTCATACAACTCGAGACAGCCGTCGGTTCAGCGATGAAGGACTTTGAGGGCGCTATCGGTATAAACGTTCCCAGAAGTCGGTTCTTACCCGTCAAGAAGACATCGGATCTGTTGCTCGTTATGTCTAACTTGTATTCACTCAATAATGGAAGTCTTATAATGAACCCCAAAAGAGCCTTTCCTACCGTTCCCTTAGTCAAGTTGGGTGACTCTAACTTCTCTAAAGTACGCGACTATTTGGCCAGATTTGCGAGTATTCCCGATATCATAGAGTTAGACCACTTGACCGTCAGTGGAGACGTCACTTTCGGGAAAGGGGTTACTCTTAAGGGTATGTTATTTAAGGGTAGAAAATATAATTGAAATCTAATTGTTGTTTTGATTTGCAATTAAAGGAACGGTAATAATAATAGCTAACCATGGTGACCGAATTGACATACCTTCTGGTGCTATACTTGAGTCAAAGATAGTTTCGGGAAATCTCCGAATCCTTGACCACTAAACCACAAAATATGCAAAAGTATTGAGTTTTAGATCTATTTTTGATGAAATCGTGTCTAAGTTTACAAACAATTGATTATTTGAAACCAATTTTTGGTTTAATTTTATGAATTATTTTTAGATTTTATGAAAATTGAGTTTAAATTTACAAAAACAGAGATTTATTTGAAAATGCGTTCACTTTTAGTATATATTGAATGAAAAGTGAATTTATATTTGAAATGTGTTATTGTTTTTGCATTTTATTTGTTTGAAACAAATGTTTATTTTATTAAAAACTAAAAGTGTTTTAGAAAACCGTTTTTCAGATCTAATATAATATAAGAAATGAATTTTTAAGTGCTTTTTATGTCATGTTTTCGAGAGGTTTGACAAAATAATTGCTCTAAAAATGTGTGAATTCTTTGATACATATGATGTCTTATTGTGTTCAATGAGTTGTCTGCGTCCGGGTATAGCTGTAACTGAGTTAAGGGTTGGAAGGAATTCCAGCCATTCCTTGAATATTCAGACACAATTTGTTTGATGAAAAGCATAGAGTGCTGAACCGGGACTTTCTCTAAAGGAATAATTGAATTATTAAGAAATAGAGTAATAATTGAGTCAATGGTTGCAAACCGTCGGCCGAGCCGTGAATTATTAAAATGTTTTTTGACATCAGTTTTGATATTTTGTTTGTTATGTCGAAACTCTCGGGCAATGAGTTCAGGCCTTTGAATAAGTGATCAAAAGTCACCACATCTTCAATATTTGAAAGCATTTGGTTTAGTATTGCAATAACTCTGAGCTATAAGTGCTATAAATAGCCGTTTCATGAAAGAGATTCAAATCTAATTGAATAATGAATATATTATTCAAATACCCCTTAGATTCGCTGATTCTTATTGAATATAAGTTATAACCCTTTTAGTCATGAATTGGCTATTTTTGTGCTTTTATTTCAATTGATTTAAATACCCATTAGTTTGAAGTTGAGCACAGGTGAGATCAATATTGCACAGTCGATTGCATCCGTCGCTGCGAGACTTGAAATGGCAACAAATGCTCCGACATTTGAGCCCCAAATACACATCCGTTTGCTGTCTATGTATAACAGATTATCTTTGATATGATTTATAGCTATTATATAGTTCTCAATGTTTTCATTAATCAATTCATAATTTTGTTTAATATGTCTGATATCCTGGTCATCGCTTTCGACCCAACAGTAAATGAAATTATGCTTTGATACCCAATACTGACTCCAACCTACTGTCCATTTGTTAGTCAGGACTCTATTTCCCGGATTATGACTATTTGTGTGAAAAACAAAAAATAGATATTTGATTGTCATTTGAGACAAATTGAGTGAAACTTACGCTTCAATAATAAGGGGGTATTTAGCGATGACCTCATCATCAAACTCCAGGGGCAGTAATAGTTTGATATATATTTCTAAACAAAAGGAAATGTTTAAATGACTTAAAATTTGTTGTTTTTATGACCAAAACTTCATTTTTATTTGAAGTAATGGACAAAAACTTTAACTAATTTTGATTTGAAAGCAAATGACGAAAACAACTAATGATTATTAATGACAACAATTTATCTGAGTTTATGTCTGAGCTTAAGATCTGAGTCTATTTGTCGGCTAATCTGACGGACGTTTGTGTCTTCAAAAACATTTATTATATTTAATTGTCATTTCAGTTAATGTTATATAAAAACCAAACCCAAACTCAAACTCACTTTTATTATTTGAAATCACAGCAAATATTTGATGTTTTAGTTCAACAATAGTTTGCAATTTGTTTTCCAGCACTTCATTGCTCTCCAATTCAAACACTTTTGTCGACAATTGCTTTAATTTGTCGTCAGATTTGCAAAATATCATAAAAGACTCACAATTTTTCGTTTCTCTAAACTTCAGTGAATATACTTTCGGTATATTAGGTCCAAGACATTGAACAATATAGTACTCAGCGGTGGGGCTGAAGAAGGCCTCGAAGTAATGACAGTCAGTGAAAGGCAATTGACATGAAATGCAGTCAATTGTCTTGTTTTTAATGTTAACTCTATATATGTCTTGTTTCTCAACAATTATCGATTCCTTTGCCTCAAAGTATAAACTGTGAGTCAATTCATCATAAAATATCAGTTTTGTCACGTCGTAGGCCTGGTATGTGAGGAAGGACTCGATGAATGTCTCCTATAGTTTACAAAAAGTTAGCGATAATTACAATATTTTGTGAAAATTTAATTAAAGTGTTGTTGACATCAGAAACACATAAATCAAAAGTGAGTTAATCTGAACTCAAAAACACTTACATCTAATCTGAAAGAAATTATTTGATAATAACTTCCGATCTTTTTGTCGGGTCTTAAGGATATCATAAAATAAGTCATTCCGTCATTACTTGAGACAATGTTCTGTGAAAACTGCTTCAGACTCAGAGCACTTGAAATTTTAATGGTCTGAAGAGAGGAATGGTAGTGAAAATTGATTTGCATATTAGAAAAGCATAATGTATTGTAAATAAGAGTTACATAAAAGGCATACCTCATCGCACATCCAGTCCTGCCTTTCAAAACACGTACTTATGATTGAATTGCTTTGATTTTTTAAAGTCCAGACAACTGTCAGCGAATTATTTGTAATCCAATTAACGAAAGTCACGTAAAAATCTTTATTCACAAGACTTGTCGGAGGACTTAGTTGTTTGACAAGACCTGAACTCAAATTGTAAACCCAGAGAGAGATCTTTGGGATGAGTTGTTGTGCCTTTCATTACAGCAAACAATTTATTAATTATTTTATTAATGTTTTATTTTATTGACTCTTTTGAAGCACTTTATAATAATTTGTTTTTATAACTCACTTTTGGATATTTATATTTAACGAACTTAAGTGAATCGCTTTCACTGTTGTTATTGTTGTCTACCTTTCCATAAAAGACAATTGTGTTATCGGCGACACCAGAGTTATCGATGGTTGCGTAGCAAAGACATGAACCATCTTTAGTCCACCACAGCATCGAGTCTTTCGACGATATTTGCTCTGAAATTGAATGAATATTTTGTTATTCATTGGCAATCAATAGTTAACTCTATTTTGTTTGCAGTTTTTGCAAAACTTATTATTCAATGACATCAAAGATATTGTCATTATTTTGATGTTTGAATACTTTTTTTTATTTGACTTTGTATTCAAAATTTATTTCAAAAATTCTTTGCATTAATTTCAACTCATATACAAAAGAAATCTTAAAGTTTTGCTTATTTCGGAAAAAAATATTTTTCTTTGAAATGTATTTTTTCAAAATTATTTTCTGACTTTTTGTTTAACAAAACATATTTCAAACTATCTTTCAATCAATTCATAAGAAAATTCAATTCAAATACAGTATATATTGAATACAAATATAATTAATATCTAAAAGAGTATTATTAATGAAAATAATCTCAACCTTTGTATAATAAATCTGGAATTCCGTTGAAAACAATGCCTTCCTTTCCACTGCTTGTAATAGTCCTCACTTTCGCACCGATGTGTGGCATATAATAAATGTCATTTTTATTGATGAAAACCTGAATAGCAATCAAATGTTTTAACTAATAGTGTTTTTATTCAATTAATATGTGATAATAACCAATGCATTTCCAACGGGTGCCCAATCGGCCCATTGGACCAATATTTTGCTATCCTTTTCAATAAGTGTTTCCAATTTAATGATACTTCTGATGGGGTTTTAACAAAAAATAAATAAAAAGCAATTATAAATAAGATATTATCTAAATCCCCACCCCTTGAAACTATTGCTATGTAAAGTTTGATTAGTATTAAATATAACCCCTGAATATAATACCCGTTTTTAATGTTGAATATATAGTAGTTTGCAATCAATTGAAAGTCGAGAGTCTATACAAGGAATATATGTTTGAATTGATCTGGTATTCAATAATCGATGTCTATATTCAAAACCTTTTTATATTCGGATATTAATAAAACAAACCCCCTGTCAGTCGACAGCGAAAACCTTTGTATTTCAAATCGACTCTAAACAGAGATATGAAAAAAGAAATTGAATTTAATCTTAAGTTTTTTGACTGAAAAACAAATTTTAATATATTTTTAAGTTTTGTTTTTTCACTCAAAACAAAACACTTTTCAATCATTTTTGTGTTATTTCAGGGGTTTAGACAAAAATTGTTAAAATATTTCATAAATAATTATTTTAGACTTCACTCACTGTTATATAATTTTGAACCAAAATCGATGAAATACTTTCACTTTTAGCGTCAAATAAAACTATAGATCCGTTCAGTTCTTTGTACACAAACTGATGGCCTGAAAGCAAATATCAACTTATTTTTGAAATCTAAATCCATTTATATATAAATATTTTATAATTGTTTTCAATATATAATCTGTTTATAAATTCTGAACGTATTATACACTACAGTAACTGTACCTGAAATCCAGGTTCCATTGAATAATTGAGGTTTAAATTCAAAGTCCAATATATCATTGATTTCGTATTTATCAACCCTTATGTCATCCAAATTGGTTGCTGTTATTAATAAACATAGTTTTAAACATAAATAATATGATAAATGATGAATGAGTTTGGTATTACACGGGGAGAGTAGGAATATTGAGAAAATAATTAGCGAACATATCGCTGCGATAACCAACAGTGCGATCACCGCTCCCTTCAAATGATTTTCATTGATTTCACTTTCGACGAAATCCTACAGTAATTAATAAATTGAGTCCTGAATTGACATTTAGTTTTAAATCTTATTTGTTTAGCATTACTTCAAAAGTAAATAAGTTTTCCGTGAATTCAGACTTTAATTGTTTTTTACAACAAAATATTATTTTTAATCAAATTATAGACAGTTTTGTAATTAATTTTTAAAAATATGATTAAGTGATGCAAACATTGACTTAAACTTTATATTAATTAAAAATGACTTTATAATCAATACTTGCATTCATTATGAAGTATTATAATAAAACTTTAGTAATTATAACATTCACCTTTGATTAAGTTAAAGGTTTGAAATTGAATTATATATTGATGAATTTAAAATGAACAAGGGATTTTTGTATATCAACTATATTAGGCTTATATGTGGTAATATAGGTCAACTCCACAGTGATGTTACATCAAGTAAGTCTCAGAAGGGTATGAAATGAAACAAAATTTTATTGTTTTAGTAAAAAATCGATTGAATGCTAAAACATGTGTAAATGAATGTATTTCTTGTTTATGTCATTCCTTGTCAAAGGATTCTCATTTCAATATTAAAATTAATTTTTTATATAAACTTATATTTTGTGATAAAATTTATTTACGACTCAATAAATAAAATCAATTGATATTTCACTGACCTCTTCATCGAAGTCCAGATCCTTTTCCATTGGTTTAGTTATGAATCCGTCAAAACATCATTTGCTGTAAAATGAAAAACATTTTTATAAACAAATTATAAGTTATTTCCAAATGTAAGCCATTATTATAATTATTTTGAACTTTGAATCAAATAGAGAGCAAAACATAGCAAATGTTTGAAACTTTGAAATATTGTTTATATTATTTATATTAAGATAAATGAGAAATATATTAAGTGTTTGAAAACTATCTCCAACTGAAACACTATAAGCAGAGATAAGTGAAAACAAGGCTTATTCTCAACATTTGTTTGATATGTTTTGGTTTCAGATCCCATAGCAATGAATTAATCTATATTTAGAGTACAATACTATAGATGTACACAATATTTGTTAGACTTTATTAAGGCTTTCATCTCATGATTTAGTTAACAATTAATTTCAAACTATAATTAATATTGAATTTAAGTCCAAATAATTGCAAAAATTAAAAAAAACTTTTTTATTCTTTAAAAATATTATGTATTTATAAAACGATTTAATATACAATAAATTCAAAGAATGTTTAAAAACATAATAAAAGAGTTATTTATTAAAACATTTCTTAATATTCTTCACATTCAATGAAATTATTTAATTAAAACAAATTCATTGCTTGAAGTCATTAGTCATTAGTCATTAGTTTTGGATTTAATTAAATTCAAAATTACAGTAAATTTTGTTTTGTATTTGCATTCAAACTCTTATCAAACGTATTATCGATTAAATCGGTTATATTTGACAACACTTTTAAAACAATATAAGTTTATTAAAAACTTATCATTGATTTCATTCATTCATTCATTCATTTATACATTCAATACATTTTAAAGACAATTAATTATTTTTATAAATAAATATCAAACAAATTGTCTCTTAATTACAATTCAGACGAGACTTACAATTCCAGTATTGCTTTGCCTGAGTCTCCAGTGTCTGACACAGTAGTGGTCTTTCAGGCACTCATCTAATTGTCAATTGATTAGTCTATCTCTCAATACAACTAATTATTGTCTTTTATGTTATGATTGCTATGAAATACAATCAATTGAGTCCTAAGAGAATATTTAATGACTACTCAGACATAGGGTTTGTTTATAATTATATGACTTTAATGACTAAATGAACAGTTATTTCAATGTTTTGTTAAATAAAATTAATTCTGTTTTTACAGGTAATGATGAAAAGTTTGACTATAATTGCAATCCTTTGGCTAATAGTAAGCAATTTGGCGGAAATGGATGTCAAAGGGGATAATAGTTGTCATTCTTTATCAAGAAATAAAGAGAATTCTCATCAGAAATACACTGAAAATACAAATGACATAAAAACTGAAAGTTTTTGCTCAAAACCCAGTTTAGATAATATGGTTTTGATAAACGGAGGAACTTATATAATGGGAACCAATGATCCAGTGTTTGTCGCCGACGGTGAGGGACCGGCAAGGAATGTGACGATCGATAGCTTTTATATGGATATCAAAGAAGTTTCAAACCAAGAGTTTAAACAATTTGTAGTTCAAAGCAATTACGAGACGGAAGCGGAAAAGTTTGGCAATTCTTTTGTCTTTGAAAAGTTGTTGAGTGAAAGTGTTAAGCAAAACATTACTGAAGCTGTAGCAGCAGCACCCTGGTGGCTACCAGTCCCTCTTGCTCATTGGAAAGCACCAGAAGGAATCGATTCAGATATTGATCAGAGATGGGATCATCCGGTGGTTCACATCTCATGGAATGATGCAAACAATTACTGCAAATGGAAAGGACTTCGACTCCCGACTGAAGCCGAGTGGGAGTACGGGTGTCGAGCGGGGCTTAAGAACAGACTATACCCCTGGGGTAATAAGTTAATGCCCAATGACATACACTATGCAAACATATGGGACGGAGAGTTCCCAAACCATAACACAGGTTTGCAAATTCATTTATATATTGTTTTTATACAATTTGTCTCAACGAAGGAGAGGACGGGTATGTAGGGACGGCACCCACCGATTCGTTTCCATCAAATAAATTTGGACTCAAGAATATGGTGGGAAATGTTTGGGGTATTTATGACTAACTCTTTGTTTACTATTGATTTGTAATTAAATCAAAACAACTAATAGAGTGGACGTCTGACTGGTGGACAGTTAGTCATAATGCAGACGACAAAGTAAACCCAAGAGGACCAGAGTCGGGCACAGATAAAGTGAAGAAAGGCGGGTCCTTTATGTGTCATAAAAGTTATTGTTATCGATATAGATGTGCCGCCAGAAGTCAAAACACTCCGGTATTTATGACAGAGACTTATATTATATAAAGTATTTGTCATTAAGTTGTTATATAAATGACTCAAAAGAGACGTTTCAGTCGTTGTCTATAATTTTGAAATTATTATTACAAACGATGACTAAAATTGATATCATTTTTGACTCTTTGTTATCGATTGCTAAACACATTCAATGTTTCTTTAGATTTGAGTTCAATTCAAAGCATTTAGTGATCAGTTATTTACGCTGTTTTGGCTTTTAAATCAAATTTTATGATAAATGAGTTATAAATGAGTTTTTATTATAATTTTATAAATATTATAACATTTTTCTTCATTTTTATTTGAGTTTCAATTTAGGGTTGAATTTATTGTATATAAACTAAACTTTAGGCAAAAAATACATTAATTTTTGGATTTCTTTTCAAAAAGTGTTTTTCACATTTCAGACCACTTTGTCTTCGCTTTCAATAGTTTTATTCAAAATTCAAGTTTCAAATAGTTTTTTGAAAGTTTTATTTCATTTTTGTATTTGAATTGAAAATAATTTTTAAGTTTTTTTCAAAACCTTGAAAACATTTAAATCATATTTTGCTTATTATTTATGATTTGAGAACTATTTTATTGAATGAAAAATGACATTGATGAATTTTAAACTAATTTTCTTTATTTCAATTAATGGCTAAAATCATTGTTTATATTTTAATTACAATTTTTTAAGTGTTAATTCAAACATACCTTTCCTTTTTAGGATTCCTCCGCAAGTAATCTTGGGTTCAGATGTGCTGCTGATTATCAAAACAAATAGTCCTTTAATTTTTAAAAATAAATTTTTATATCCTTTTTCTAATCAATAATTTCTGTGATAAGGGATTCAATGCATTTGGCCTTAAATTTTAATCCCTTTCCTCTTATGCCATTTCTTTAACTGCCTGGGTTAACTCTTCACCCTTTCTGTCATATTTTAAGTCAAGAAAAATATTTAATTTAAATTATTTGTTATACAATAATATTCATCATTTTTTAAACTAATGTTTAAATTATGAATAAGCTTGCTCAGACTGAATTTATTATCAATAATTAAAGAATTTCAATAACTCGAAAAAGTGTTCAAGGTAATAGCTTAGATAATAACTTAACTAATAGTTGTAAAATTAGATTATATAATGCAAGTAATATAAGCAATCACAATCTATAGACTAAGTTATTATCAACCATACGCTATACAATGCAACACTAGATTATGTAATGTATTTACAGAGTGTAACCTTGTTCAAACCTTGTTCAACTTTGCTTATATTAAAAAAGAATTAAATTTTATATTTGAAAAACAAATTTTATTTAAAATATTTGAAATCATATCCAATAAAAACAAATTTATTAATATTTACACTGAAATCGAGTTAAAGGTATATAAAGTACAGTAAATATTAAACAAACAATAAATTATAATATATTTTCAAATTTAATGTCCAATAAATTGATATCAAATGAAACTGTTTATGACTTGAAATGAATTGTTTCTGTTCAGAAAAATACGAAACAGTTGTTAAGACTTAATCCGATATTTAAACAAATGATATAATAATAAATTGTTTTTAATCTCTAACTTATTTATAGAGTATTTGAAAAAACAAAAGACATTTTGAATAACTTTTTTTTTGTATTGAAATAATAGAGAAAACGATAGAAAATAAGATATAATTTGTTTAATTGAATGCAATTCTGTGAATGAGTTTCACTAAGGGTTTCATTGTTTGGATTTATTGTTCAAATTAATTAAACCATAAAATAGGTTTTGATGTCTTTTAGTCGCACAGTTAGTCCTCAGTTCAGATTAATGACTGGATGTTAGACTGTCTGTGCATTATTGGAGACAAACGTCTTATATTTGGAAAATAATTGTTTGTTTGAAACAATTTTTTGCTTTTAATTCCTATAAAAATTCTTAAACATTAAGATTCTGTAGAAAACTATTGTTATTTCCATTTATTTATATATTTTTTTATTATATATTATATTATAATATGTTTTTGTTTTTATCTCAACTTCAGTGAAATGACATAACAAACCAATCGCTGGACTTTTGTTTTGTTCAAACATTTATAAGGCATAAGAGATTTGTATTATAGTATTTGTACACAACATTACTATTCATAACTTTATAGGCTTTGACTCTGTTTTATAACCCTTCGCCGTCTGAGACCAATATCTTCGTAGAAGGAATCCAATTGAAAGCATTCCTCCCAAAACCCCTCCATTGTGTGGTAGAGATGGGGTTTCACCCCTGAAAGTGCGTGATTCTCATCCGGGTATACCTGGGTTTGGAACATTACGTTGGCGTTTGTCAGCGCCTTCATCAGTAGCATTGATTGCTGAATGTGTACGTTATCTGTCAAACATACCAGTGCTCAATGGGTTTAGTTTTTGCAATTTATGATTCATTTGTCTTATATTTTGAATGAATTAATGAACGAAAAGACAGAAATGTGATAAATATTTTCATTAAAATATCAAATTTCAGTCCAAATATAGTTTTAATTCAATAATTAGTCCAAAAAATAGTTCATTAAATCATTCATTAATTAATTATTTAATATTTGATATTTGATAATCACATTAATGAAGTAAAACAATGCAAAGCAGACATACCGTCAGCAGATCCGTGACATATGAGAAACTTCTTGCCCTTAAAATTGTTGGCTTTGTTGAGAACGTCTGAACGAATATAACTCTTCATATTATCTTCGGGTAAACCCATATATCTTTCCGTATATACAGAGTCTAAATGTATATAAAGTTATTGAAAAACCATGTTTTGCTTCAAATATTAGATGCAATGATTACCGTAGAGGAGCCAAGAGGTCACCGGAGCTACAGATACGCCACAAGAAAACACCGGATTATTTGTGTCAGATGCCAGCGCTAAAGCAGTCGCATAACCCCCTTAACAGTTGAAATATGATTTGAATAAAGCAATAAATAGAGATATAGTGAGTCTGACCGTAACTCCAGCCCCAAATACCGATCGCGTCTTTGTTTATGTAGTTATAGGTATCTCTAAGATATCTGAATGAATGGTACGAGAAATGGACTGAAATTAATATAATGTGAAACAAAAGTCAATTACTTTCTCTAATTATAAGATAAGTCTTAAGACTTTTAGTATTACTTGTATTTCTAATGATTTGACACAAACTTTAAATTAGATTTTTATCTATTTCTCCGCAAACCATAGGAAATACTATTGTATTTATGGATTCAATACTTTTATGAACTTAATTAACAAATGAAGTATTGGTTTCAATATTTTATATCTAATTAACGGTAAAACAAATTCTTGAATAAACTCATTATCAAAATGTGAAAAACCCCTGATTTTGGTCTTATATTAATATTAGATAAAATCAAAGTGAATTTAATTTTACAAATCGCTGATCAAAATTACGGTCCAATGAATAGTTTGAGTGAAACTGATGTTTAGTTTTAATATAAAATAATCAATAATTTTAAGATTGAATTGATTTTTCATTCATTTAATAATTTGAAGTATTTTTTAAATTTTCTGATTAAACCGCAAAATTGTTTCACAAAATAGTGGTTGTGTTTGAAATACACGAAAGGATTAAATATTTTGCTAACAATTAATCATTTAATGAAATAAATTTAACGATGATTTTGAATATAGTATTGATATTTGAGTTAACAATGAGTTTTGTTAAACAATTCATTGAATGTCTTATTTTGTTTCATTGGTCTCAAAATGAATTAATTATATGAAACACTTGTCTTATATTCATTGGTTTATTGTCGATGAAATAGACTTGAGTTGAGATACAATTGAATCAATTTATGTTATGCTGTAATTCAAGACATACTTATGTTTTCAAGGCTTGTCGTCAGTCTCAACAAAAAACTTCAATTCAGACGTTGTATTGCTTTTGTTATAAAAGTTTCCAATTATTGTATATTATTTCATATATTTTATCAAAAGTTATGTAAATTTTGATAACATTTTGATATAATTTGAGAAAACTTATGAATATTTTGTAAATCCTTTGATATTTTTTGAAATATTTATACTTAAAACTAAACTTTTGGGTTATTTTTGAGTTTCCAAAAGAAAACTCAATTTTGTCGTCAAAAACAATATTGATTTTGAATTAACACTTTTAAGTAACGAAAGCATTCATACCTGGCCACAGCTATTTGGTCTTCAACCTCAACAGTTCCCAAATTATGGTAGAGTTCATGCATTAGTCTATCGCCATGATTACCACTACCTCTGCCATCGATGTATGCATAGATGATATTCTTTGTAGACGATAAATACATGCCCCAGTTCACTTGAAACCTTTCCGTCACCATTTGAGATCCCGGTCCTCCATATACCTGTGCAACCAATTATTAAATTTAGGCATTTATTGATTAAAAGTGATTTGATTTTGATTTTTGTTATTCTTATCAGAATTTATAACAAAACCCATAAGTGTTTGATATTTTATTATCAATTGTGTTGTAAAACAATTATAAATTTGAAAATACAATCAAAAATAATCTCTTTTTTCATAACATATTTCAAAATTAATGTTTCTTTTTATAAAAATAAAAAACAAAAAGTTTTGTATTTAAAGTAAAATTATAAAACATTTCTTAAATCCTATAATTGATAGACAAATGGCAGTTAAAACTACAGAGAGTTGGGTTGGAATTATATCTTCAGTTCTGTTATATAATGTTTTTTTTTATTTTTTTCAAAACTTAAATTATATTTTTGATAAATGTTTTTAAATTTTTATCATTTATTTGTTGAAAACTATTAAAAACCCAAATAATGTTTATTTGGAATAAATTTTATTATAATAATTGGATTTTCTATCTTTTAATGGCTTTAAAGGCACTGTTTTTTAGTTTAAAAGCCCTTAAAATTCAAATTTCTTATGAATTCATACTTTTATTGAGAAATAATAGTTTGTTTTGATGTACTCTAAAAACATTAACCGATTATTTGGTAATAATTATGTATAAATTGATTGAAAATATTTGCAATATTTATGCCAATAAAGTGATAATATTGAAGCGACAAATGGTTTATTAGATTTGAATCGCATAACAAATAAAAAGCAATCATTTGTTTATTGATATTGTTTTTGTGACAATCACTGCTTAACTGACAATATATGACATTTGAATATAAATTAATTTTTGGTTCACTTTTTATTTTTATTTCAATTTATTTCAAGCGTTTATTTGTATTTGTTTAGTCACTAAAGTTTAGTGCCTACACTTGACTACAAGTGACTACAAGTGCCCGAAAGTAAAGAATAGATTATTTTTAAACAAATATTTTTTATTTAATATATATTTTTGTATTCAGACTATTATTATATCTCTATTTGTATTGAAATCAATTTTAAATCAAATTTTTGTCAAACAATTTGCAATAAAATACTCTTAAAGTGCTTTCTATAGGACTGACAAGTCTAGTGAGGACTCGAGTTGTGGACTAAAAAGAGTTGTTTTATTTGACAAAAGAAATAATTTATGAAATAATATATAAATTGTTAATCAATTTGAATGAAATGAACAGTTTTGTTGAGACAAACAATTTTCTGTTGATATTTATCATAAATCCTTGCATTGAATGTAATTTCAATAAAAGTTATCATAAATTTTTGAACAAATTTTATATTTCTATAATATTTTCCATTATTTTCATCATATTTTGACAAATAATTTGAGAAAACTTTACAAATAATTGAAAGAAAATGTAATATAATTTAATATTATGTGATTGACATAACTTGTGAATAATGGACAGTTAGATACTTGTATTTGAATATTATGCAAGTCTTGTGTGAAATTATTCTGGAAAATTGGTACAGACTCTTTTTTTTAAAACGGATTTATCTGCTATTATATAAGGAAAGGTCATATTTTATTACTAAATCTTATTGAGTATAACAGGAGTTGTAAATCTTATCGTATCTTATATTTCATACTAAACTCAATCACATATTATATGTATTGCAAGAGTAAAGTGTAAAACATTTTCGTAATACCATTGAATCGATCGACAAAAATAGGAAAATATGATTTTGAGCTCAAATTTTTAAGTTTGAAAACTCAATCCGTATTTTCAGACGATTTTGTTCATGTCTTCAATTCAAGGCACACATCAGAAACAGTGTTACGAAAAACAACTGAATATAAGACACAATATATTCAATATATATAATGCTTTTGATGTTTCAAATCAGCGGTCGATAACAACAAAAGATTAAATATTTTTTGGACAGAAATTCATTATATTTTGAATCAAATTAGAGATAATTTTAAAATTTATTTTTCAACCAATTTATACATTAATTTTCATCAAATGAGAGCACACCCTATATTCCAAGTGCTAATTCATTGGTTTCACTGCTATTACTTATGATAACCAAAGCGTAACCTTTGAGACATTATGTAATGAAAGTGCGAAATAGGATATTAAAATCATTGAGTGTTTGCATTCAATTTGATATACAATTCAAGTCTTATGTGTCAATGGGTTTGCTTTGAAGTGCACAACGAATATAGCACTCGATGTGTCAGTGCGTTAATGCTAAATAAAGTGTGTCTACCATACCTGTATCAATAGCGGATACTTTACTATTTCATCTTCCCTGAAACCGGGCGGCATATATAGCATGACTGACAGGTCTGTCCGTTTGAGACAAAATGTATTATTGAATGGTTTTATCCAACATTAAGTGCTTTTTCATACCATTTCCGCTCATTTTTATATTGATTTTCTTAACCACTGGTAAAACAACTTTTTCCAAATCCATTGCCAAACGATCGTTGGTTTGCAAGCATTTGATGAGAGAATTGTCTTCAGTCCTTCTGATCTCAATCTTTGGAGTTTGAGGTCCATTACATTCGAGGACATAATACTTTGCATTGTCACTGAAAATAGCGTTATTGTAGAGGCATTTGGAGCCCATATCACAGGTCAGACACTTGGATGAGGTCTTTGTTCGCGTACTTGTAATCATAACTTTGAATATATGTCTTTCGCCCGGTTTTTCCGGTCGTGTGGATGCGTAGTAGAGGTACTTAATGCCAGTCAACTCATCCCTACTTATGGCCAACACTTGCAATGTATCAAAAAGTCCTTCAGTTATGAACGTCGGGTCTCCGGTCTGTTGGACAGTATGCTTAGTTTAATCATTGTATAAATATAAGCACTTAATTAAATACCTTTTTGGATACCCGAGCGATGTGTCGGTAAATATCTTTGGTTTGATTGTTAGGCAAACGAAGAAAATATTCAGTGTCTGTGAAGAGAGGCGTTTCATACATATCTATCCAACCCTTTCCGTTGGTCTCTTGAATCAAATTCTGCATTTAAACAAAAAATAGTAAAAGAAATGTTTAAGTAGTAAGAAGTGTTAAATAGGTTACCTTTCTGCAAATCCAATTATCCCCCCTTTCACAGGTGCTAACAATTGAGTAGTTTTGGGCTCTATTAAGCCAAATGACTGAAACTTCTTGACTATTAATCCATGAAATTGTTGTAAAATAATAATCACTAAAACAAATCAGAAATTAATATAATATTCATTTGTTTTTAAGTTTTATTCAATATTTCATTAATTCAATCAAAAAAGAGTGAAAACCAAAGCAATTGTCAAAAAATATAATTCAAATAAAAATTGTGAATAAATTCATAAATATTAATGAATTGAGTGTTAATTAAATGAAAATAATTTGAAAGCAAACAAAACAAAACAAATTCATTAATATCTCACATATTTTGCATTTCTTGCGGCGGTTTTAACTCTTGTAGACCTAAACTGGGATTTGCCTGCTCTAAGTCTGCAACCATTAACCGCACACTTGGATTAGTTCTGCCGGCCTTTCAATGCAATTATATTTAATCAAAATTATGTTTAAATTTTTCAAATTATTCAATACTTTTGGATATTTTATTTCAACCGGTTGTGTGTAGAGATTGGATGTCTCGATACCTGTCCCATACCAGGGATACTGCATAACGTCTACCTGACTGTCATTGAATTGTGCAAATATAAGTTTTGAACCGTCGGGTGCCCACCAAATGGCATTACTAGATGACAATATTTCCTCTTCATATACCCAATCAGGTATTCCATTGAATATGTCGTTCCCAATAGCTTTCACTATAAGTTTAGTGTCACTCGAAAGAGCACTTTCTCTGTAATATATATTGTTTTTTGAAACAAAAACAAGTTGAGAGCTGTTAGGCTTTGGACCCCAACCCGCAAACTGGAGATCAGTTTCAGACACATCATTGGGTGGAGTGATAGCTGTTGTCTCTCTAAACGAAATACATTATAACATTAAAAATAATTAGTTTTCAGTTTTATTTGAAAATTATTTTTAGTAAACATGAAAAACATATCCAAAGTCTGAAAGACTCACTCGTTTTCAATGAAAAATATTTTATGTTTAGCGATATATGAGTGACGAAAGAGCTATAAAATAATGATAAGAATTATAGTGTTTTCGGTTCAAACATATTATTCAATGAAAGCAATGATAACTTACTTTTTTCATGTCGTAAACTAATAACAAATATTTTTCGTCAGAAGATAGAGAGTATTTTTGAACACTATTTTGTCTCTGAATAGTTTGCAATAAAAAACATTTTCAATAAAATATAATTTTAAACAGAAATTGCAAAACACATACAAAAACCTGATTGTGAACTAATCTTTCGGGACTTTCGGGTAAATTCATATCTAATTTGACTAAATCTCCAGAAATATCTCTATATATGAGTTCATGATCACTGGTCCAGGTTCCGTTGAATGAGTTTGGTGAATAATAACCTTGCAACACTTGTTCCAATTTTAATTTCTCTTTATATGTCTTGAATTCAAATTTGGCTTCAATTGAATAAATAATTATTTATTTAAAATTAATTTCAAAATATATTTACTCTGAATGTCTGGGTTTATCAGCACAACAGATGATGCAATGGCTCCACAAATGGCCAGGATCACCATCACTGCAATTGTGACACCTTTCCAATTGTTTGAGTCAATGTCTACAACCGGTAACTCCTATCAAATTAATTAAAAAGTTTTTGATATTAAGTGGTTTTAAAAATATTCTGGGTTTTGAAAATTGGATCAATAATTCATATCATGTGAATGAATGGGAGTTTCAAAGAGATTATAAACTAATGAAAATTGAATTCATTTCATAATTTATACAAAAAAATATTTGTTCATTATTTTATATAAACTGTATTTCATAACAACTAATTCACATCAACTGTCAATTGACTGAAATTATGCATCGATTTAACGCAATTAAAGCGATTATATTATACAGTAATTCAGATCTCTTTCATAATATCTGTGGAGTGTTTGCCTTATAATTGAATCGAGTGTTTGATTAATTACATCAAAAATATATACGTTATATAAGACTAGAGTTTATATTCAATATAATATAATATAAGTGTATATTATATTCAGTTATTTATTATATATTTTGTTTGAATTAGAGTTCAATTTCGTTATGAAAAAACTCATTAATCAATTGAACAGAAAATACCACAAACTTTGCATAAATTTTTTAGATTTTGTTTTTTATTAAATTTTGAAAAACATAACTCAATGTTAGGAATACAACAATTTCTTTGATCAATACAATAGTATTATACTATAATAGAAGACAACTGTCCTTTCATTGATTACACTACTGGCTAATTATTTTGAGGCTTTGAGGACAGAAACCCCTTGAACCTAATTTATCCTTTTGCGCATTGCATAGACCCTGGATATGTATTTTAATCAGGGCTTAAAAAATAAAGATTAATAAATAATTCCTGACTTTTTGAAAAAAAATTTCCTTGCTGTTGCGATAACAGTTACTATACAGGTACTTAAAACTTCGTGTTTTGTGTCAATAGTTATCTAAGTTTCCGGTGATTTTAAGAAGTAAATGTGGGAAAGGTGGGTAACTTTAGCTCATAAAACCTACTGTAGAATTCAAATGACTATTGATATTGAAAACAATTTTTATCTCTAATATCCCTTTCTATTGCTTTTCTTGTAAAAGTAAAAAGAGTTTATTTTCAGCACTTGTATACCGAAATGCTTTCCAAACCATAGTTAATGTTTTATAAAGTAATGAAAAGTAAGAAATTTTATATTATATAACATGTGATCACAACTTTTGCACAAAAATGTCGATTCATTTCTTGCAATATATTTTCTTTCTTATAAATAATGAGTAAATTATAACAAAAGTCATTCACTTTTGCTTTTAAGTGAAGACAAGTATTAAAGTATAAAAACAAAGAATTCAATCGTAAATCCGATTAAAAGAGTTTTATTAGATATTTAAGGGTTGAAACTCATGTTATACTATGAAAGAAATTAAAAAGATTTGTTTGTATTTAATTTGCAAATAATGTTATTCACAATAATTATCTTAATTTCATTATATTCTGCAAAACCTTATCATTTAATTCATATAATTTTGCAGATAATGTGTTGGAAATCAATAAAAACAATGAAAAATGTTATTTAGATTTTGTGATTGAATTCATTTCACAATTTCTAGTAATTATATGTTTAGATAAACCAAAATCACATAAAATTTAGTTCAAATCATCAAAACTTTAACTCATTTTTTGTGAAAACTTCTGAATCTGTGATTGAAATTAAAATGAAAACCAAAAACATGTGAAACCTTTTAAATAAATTCAATTCAAAAAAGTTGTCGTTTTCTTGAAAGCAATAAAAATTACATTTGAGTGAAGAAAATGAAAATTAAGTAAAAATAATAAAAAATAAATTGAAAACAAAAATAAATTTATGAGAATTTATATAACAAAATAAAACTTACATTTAATTAATTAATTTATTTTTTGTTCAAATATTTATTTTCACAAAAATTAGTATTTGTTTTTCAGAATTCTATAGAAAGTAATATATTCCGGGTTATTATTCAACAGAAAAAGTAATGTTAAAATAAATTCATAAAACTTTCAAACATTTTAAGTAAAATAAAAGAATATTTTTGAATTAAATATGATTTTAAAGTTTGAATGAAATCTAAACTAAAAGTACTTAAAATTCAAGAGAAGAAAGTGAACTTTTATCTGAGATGAGTTGGTGGGGAGGGGAAAAGTAACCAAGATTCATTTTAATATGATTTACGATATATTTATGTAAACTATTATTAAATTTTAAATTAATTTAAACTCATCTGGGAAAACATTTAATGTTTTATTACTTTGAAAATGCAATCAAACTTTATTTGAGTATTGATTATTCAAATCATACTTCAAGTTATGTTTAGTTTTGAAAATTGTTTCAAATTTTGAAATTGTTTTAAATTTTCATTTCTTCTCCAAAAATGGCAAAAATAAATAGTATTTTTGTATTTTATTCAAAATATTTTAGACTTTTTATGTTTTTGAGACGATTTTGTTTGAAATTTATTTAAATATATTAAAACATTGTTATTATAATAGAAAATGCATATAATTTTATACAGTATTGTTTGCATCTGGTCAAATTTATTATAATACTTCACAACATCTGAGAATGACTTTTATTTCTGTTTTTATGATTGAGTGAAACACAAAATACTATTCATTTCAAGACTTATATAATTTATTGAAAGTAATAAAAAGTGTAAAAAATTTAATATTAATAAAACATTTGCTTTTTTATAATTTTAATCAAACATTGATTGTCCATGTTTAGTATTTGAACAGTGTTGTTAACATTCACAAATCATCTTGATTATTTAGAAAAAAACAATGAACTGTCTCATTACTGAACTTCACTTCTTACCAATAACTTTGAGCTAAACATAAGTTAACGTAATATTAAGTTAGAATCATCTCAAAGGGTTTCCCAGGGTAACTTTATGCAATTATTAGTTGCAGCAAGGATGCTTAATTATATTGGAAACACTGCTGCAGTTCTGAATCATATATTGACTTCAATATTATGATAAAAGTTTTATCTATTGATTAACCTTTAAAATATTTACCACAAATCGTATTATTATTTATATATATATGAAAATAAAAGTCGTTTTCCTATTAATGCTTAAAAAATTATGTTTTCATAAAATAATACTAAAAATACTATTAATAAATGATTTAATGTTAATAACGTTGACATCATTTGAAAATAATTTTAATATTTAAAGAGATATTGATTTGAAAATTGTTTTCAAAAATTGAAAAATGCATTGAAATATGAAAACCAAACTCACGTTTACTTCTTTGAAATCTTCTATTATAGAACTGATAGAACTCTGGTTCGGATGAATATCAATACCCTCTTCCAGGTCTGTCTTACTGTCCATTAGATTACTTCCCATTTTAATTGCAAATAGATTTCACAAAACATAAGATTTTCAAACACTTAGTGGAAAAGATTTTTGAAGCTCTGAATCCTTTTAGTTTAAAGTTTCACAACATTTTAATTAACTTTCATTTACACGAAAACACAAGAAGTTTTGCCACAAATAGATAAAAACAATAAATAATAAAAATTAATAACAATTAGAGTAAAGAAGTGATTGTTTTATCAAATAATAAATTTGTAAATTGTTTTATAAAACGATGACTTTATTACTGCCATTGGTTTATGTTTTTCATATCATAAACGATAAAATGTAAAACAATTTGTGGAAATGAAAAGCAATTAAAAAATGATAAACACTTTAAAACTTTTCTCTGTTTTCATTGCAAACAGTGTTTTCCAAAAAACAATTTAAATATTTATCAAACTTTTCAGGGAATGAATCGTTTCGTTCATAATATAGAGAGAATGAAAGGTTAGTTGAGTTGATGTTAAACAACACATTCACCAAATGCTAGCAATCGATTAGAGCCCAGACTCTCTTGTCTTACACTATGGGCTAAATGTATAAAAATGTGTGAATCACTACAACCACTGACTCCATCCCTAAGTCAGCAATAGATTTGTTGTTTAAATTCAATTTTCACATCAAATCAATGCCACAAATATAGGACACAATTGTTAATTCAACAAAGGATTAGGAAAATGATGTCATCGTTGAACAAAAACTAATCTAATTTTAATAGAAATTAATTTCTCGTTTGAAAAATAAAAGTTTAATATTTAGTGAATACTTGCAATGAATTTGGGATTTATGGCTGAAAAACAAGTTTTTTCAAAGTTTTTGCATAAATTGTTTTCAATTTTAGATATTTTTCAATGATTTTGCTAATAATTTGTAATTATATTAAAACAATTGATAAATTTTTTTATTTTTATTAGCTTTATATCAATGAATATTTATAATCCTTTTGTCAGGGGTTAATGAATATATGAATATTTTTGAGTAAAATTATAAAATGAATAATTCATTTAATTATTTGAATTTTTGAATCAATAAACACTTAAAATAATTTTTTAAATATTGAGACCAATTTGAAGTCCATTTAAAGTCTTTAAAAATCATTAAAACACTAAAAGTTTTTATTATATTCACTAAGATTTGAGATAAAAGTTCTAAATAACAGCAAAATTTGTAAAAATGTATAAAAACTCAAGAAAATACTTTAAATCTCACTGAAGGTTATTCAATGATTTATGATAAGACATTGAAGGGTGAAGGGTGAATTACTAAAACCATTTAATTTTCTCAGAACTTTAACACTGTGTTCATTGAAATAAAATTATCATTTCATACAAAAACTTATTATTTATTATTAGTTTATATCAAAAGCAATGAAATTCTTGTGAAACATATTTCAATAATAAAACAACGAATTGATTCCCAAATGAAAATGAATTCAATATTAATAAGATTTCTCATGAAATCAATAATTCAATGATATATTGCACACAAAGAGTCTTATAATAAGACTTATAATAAAATTATTGTTTTACTAAAGAAATAAATGTTTTATGAAATGCATTAGAATAAATGAAGTTCCTTATAGATTGGTCTGGATCAATTTGGATTAGTATGGAAAATGTCAAAGTTTATTTACATTATTATATGAAAACTATTCTGGATTTCAATTATATTCAAAATATTTCATTAACTTTAAATTAATATTAATTAAAATCTTATACAAATGAATGCATAAATAAAATCCAGAATTGAATGCAAATAATGACTGCATTTGTGTCCAAAAGAGGGCAACAATTGTGTCAACATTTTATTCTGAATATTCTTTAAGTGTTAAAAGTTTTAGTCAAAAGTCAGACAAATATTTTAATTAAAATTATTTTGTGTTTTGTTTTGAAATCAAATTAAAGTTTTATATTTAATTTATTCACTTAAATGTGAATATAGTTTGTACTCTTACAGACTTTAACAGTAGTCTACCGTTCCCTTAGTTGATAAACGAAGTAACAAAAGTACCCAAACATAAAATTCTAGAAAATCTAACGGTGCTATCAATGATAGGAATATGTCTTCATTTATATAACATCTCTTAGTGTTTGTATTAATTTATGCCTTTTAGTTACAATTATACAAAATATACCCCTGTTTTCTGTCTTTATTAAACATTTTATCAATTTTTGTCAATTGTTTACATTTTTATTCATTAATATATGAATTCATTTCAACACAAATGAGTCGATAATATCTGTGAACACATTGAGAGACAAACGTTTGATATAAAAAACATTTTTGTATAAATTATTCTTCATTTAAAATACTCTTCACAAGAATTGAAGCAATATCTGAGTCCAACTGAGCAAATATGGATTCATTGACATACCTTGAGCCGACCGAGGAGTAGTGCGTCCATCTCACCTTGTGGCAATCCCTGTACTGACTCAATCGGTTTCACTCCAGCACTCATTTGTCCATAAATGCAATGATGTTATGACTCGCTTATGGATTAATCATTCAATCATTGATTCATTGTTTATAATGTCTTCAAATATTTATGAGGTTTTGCTGTAAAATATTTCAAAACATATGAGTCTTATGTGTAAAAAGTATTTTAATATTTTTATTAAAGACATAAAACTATTTGTATTTCAAATCTCAAACAAAATATCAGATACTGTATTAATATTTAAAGCGCAGATATGTTAACAGACTTTTAGCAGAAAAACAGTTATATTTTAAAAAATTAATGCATTTTTACGACAAAAAGGGTAACTTTTGAGTGATTTTTTTTGAAGACAAACAGATTCACCAAATATTTGGCAATAAATTGAAAAAATAAATATTTTTATTAAATATTGGTTTAAATAATGTCTCACTTCTTGTACTTCTTGTTTGTCTTCTGAGTTTAGCATTGATTTGAAAAGTGTTTGACAGCACCTGTTGTCCTGTCCTTTCATTACTTTATTACATACAGTATATAATAATTATGTCTACAAATGAATATTTAAATCTATTTTTATTTGCAAATAAATATATCAATAAATTATAATAATAATCAAATTATTGCTACATAGCAGCACAGGGATGTCTTGCCGGCAAATGGTTAATCAGGAAATTACTGCTTTATTGGGCTTTAATTTGGATTTTCATTAATTTATTTATTCAGAGAACTTTTAAAATAATGAAAATATGAAAACAATTGAAAGACAGGATTGTATCACAAATTAAAATAACCCCCCAATCCTTTTATTAGAGATAAAATTCATGTAATCTTTTTTGATTTATATAATTGCTTTGTCGACCCCCTTCTTATTCGACCCCTTTTCCATGCATTTGACTATCAAATTGCAAATTAATGCTTAAAAGAGGCAATACTTTTGATCCGTTTAATTGTTTTTATAATATTATATTAACTTAAATATTGTTTTATGAAATTATTTTACGACAAAGTCTTATAATTTATTTCATTTTAATACAAATTAATTCAAACATAAATTCAAACATAAATTCATTTGTTTTTCAATTATTATTATTATTATTATATTTAATAATTCATAGTTTACTTCAAATAAATTCACAAAAATCTAAATATTTTGTAAAATTTATGAAATTTTAAAATAACTTTAAATTATTTCTAGAATTCAGTCCAGAATTAAAATAACAAAAATTAGTGCAAAAAGTATTAATTTCTTAATAAATAATATGAGCACATGTAGGAGCACAGGTAGGCAATCGATAGCAATAAGGTTTCTCAAACGCTAAACAATAGTGACACTCAAAGGCTTCAAGTTTTATGATTAATGAATGATTTGCACTATTAATGACTTTTTTGTTGAAAAGCATAAAAACTCAATGAATACTAAGTCATCTAAATGTTGAAAGGGATAAGAAAGGGGGAACTCATTAGCAGAAAGGTTTGGAGGAACTGATAGTTTACTATAAATATTTAACCCTAAAACAATAATCCCTTTAAATAGTATTTTAATAAAATACCCAGGTGCAATAGTTTATATAATAATAATACCCTTAAACCAGAATTTAAAGGTTTCACTCTTTATGACTTAAACGACTCATAAAATTTGATGAAAGTTAAAAGTTTTCTTAAAATTAATGATAAATATTTAAAATATATGAAAATCTTGTCATTAAATGTCATTTCGCTAAAAGGTTTGAAGAAAATATCAACGAATTGAGAGGAAAGTTAACAAAAATTAAATATTTATACAAATAATATATACTCTTGGTCAATTAATGTTAACTATTTAGGTTACACTAATTTTGAATGAATAATATCCAAGGTTGATTATACAGTGAAATCCGCTTATAGGCAAATGTCCGGTGCAACACAAATCATTGACTTATATCCGATTTTGCTTATAACCG
>JAQGAT010000096.1:0-61874 GCA_034687845.1 Pantelozetes paolii | reverse complement strand
AGAGAGAGAGAGAGAGAGAGAGAGAGATCTTCCGAACCCTAAGACCCGAAAAGATATCGAAATAAATATATAAAGTATTTGTTGCCTCAAAGCTATCACCGATTTATCGGTTTGTGATTTAGTTTTGGATTTCTCTTTGTCTTCAACTATTAAGTTATGTTTAGACCACACATACACTCAACGCATAACTGTTTCAGTGAATGATATCTCAGAGTAAACCCGAAAAATACTTTTTCCAACAATGAATGAGTGGTATTGGAGATGAGTGTCATCGCCGGCACTGGTGTTCTCACTTCCAGCTTATTATTATCTTAGAGATAGTCTTTCACTTGAGTTTCGGATCGGAAATCCATTTAAAACTAATTAGCTTTCAATGTCTGGTCTCTAAACTCAAGACAACATTTGAGTCAAACATCAAAAAACTTTTTTATGTCTTATCTCTTGACTCGACTCGAGAGTGAATTTAAGGACAAGATTTCTAACACAAAAAAGACATAAACAAAGTAATGGATCCATAGATTAATGACTTGATAAGAGATATACACTTAGTCTTCAGTCGCGCTGATTGTCAACAAATAAAAAGCTTTTTAATTGTGAATTGACTTGAATTACGAAATAATAATGATTTTCTTCACTCAAAACTAAATGTCATTTTTGTGTTACAATTACTCACTAATAGACATAATATATTGCAAATCAGTATTACTTTTGCAGTGATTTTAATCGTCTTTTTATTACTTATTTTTCTTACAACTTATCAAACATTTACTGCAAAACAGTATTTCTTATGCATTTGTTTTGCACATTCAGTCGCCAATCACTTTAAGTAATAGACTTTTTTGGCCAAAAATCGATAAAAATATACTATTTTTTAATTTCGCAAATGAGACCAACACTTACACTGGTATTACTCCACTATTACTTACAGTGAATCTAATCTGAAAATTATTTTGAAATTAATATAAAGTTATAAACAATTTTTGACTTCAATTTAGATAATTATCAAACATTTTATTTAAACCACTATTTTCTCACTAATTTTTCAATTTTGTTGCCAAACCTCTCACTGGGATTGTAGTGTTAAACACAGCACTGAATATAAGTTTTATAATATATTCATAAAAATATAATTTTTAATATTTTTACTCTTATATTATATGACTATTAATAGCGATATTGCAATAAATGCACAACAATTTGTATGCAATAAATTATCGCATGTTTGCAGGTCTGGCACCGATAGCTGAGGAAATGCAGGCATATTTCTAAGTGCACAAAAAATTACTCAAAGTATTTGTGACCAATATTTTCAACAGATTTTGGGCACATGTTGTCAATAATATTAACTTTTATGCAAAACTACTTATTTCTGTACTTCTGTTAACAGCAAATAAATTTCAAGAAATATTTCATTCATAAGAAGCGATAATTTTTCTACTCTTTTAAGTAATCCCTAAAATATTTTGACAATTAATTCACATTTCATTTTAGTCTAAATTTTTTTACACAAAAATATCTCCAAATTTTTTATGAGTTCAGAGGTCTGACCAAAAATTTCTTGTTTTAAAAGCAAATACCACTGAGATTTCAAAAATAATTTTTTTTCTGGACAGAAGTTGTAAACAATTTAATCATTTGTTTATTTTTGCAACAAATGTTCAAATACTTGAAAATTCATCTCATTTTTTGAAATGAAGAAATATTTTTAGTGAAAGAAATATAGTTTTGATATTTGTTTTGATTATTACGAAAACTTTTTATTGTATTTTACTTTTGTTATGACTTTTATCTACTGTTATATAATTTTTTGCTCGACTTATGCGATAACAAAGAAATATTATTTTTGATCTCAAATAGTGTTGTCATAAGAGTTTGAAATTTCATTTTCAGTTTTATTGCACAAAATTTCAGTTCAGTTCACGTATAGAGCGGTTAATAATCCAAATCCACATTTGATGAAGAAATAAGAGAATAGAGAGTGAATTGCAATCCAAAAGTCACGCAATATATGGTATAAAAAGTAAATTATTTTTTTGTTATATCGGATATAATGTCAATATTGTGGTCACTATTCAGTCAACTCTAATGTTGTGAAGAGTTATATAACTTATAGACAATAACTAATATTTATTGTATTTTTAGAGTTAAGTCAGACATTCAGGCTCTCAACTCAAATATCTAATCCTTATTGAAAGGCATAGACTGTCCATAAACTAACCCAAACGTTGAACACTTGGATCAAAGCATAAATTTTTATTGAAGTCACAAATCATTTCTTTTGCAAAATGAAGTCAAAAATTGTTTCAAAATATCATAATATTTGATTCAAAACTAAAATTCAATACATTATTGAATAAATTATAACTTATTTCTTAAAATTGAAAATCTTATCACTGTTTCAAATCTCACGACAAAAATATCTTATTTTTCATCATTTATTGTGAAAATATTTTATCAAATGAGTATAAACTTAAATATTTGACACAAAATAAAAATACAATTTTAAAACTGAATTTAAAATTATATTTTGTTTTTCTTATCATTTAATTAACGCTTTTCTAAGACTTTTTGAAATATTAAAATTAATTGCAATTTTAGTTTTGGAGATAACGTCTAAATAATCACTTGTTTTGATCGTTGAACTGAAAATTTATCGATAAATTTATTTAATTTCTTAATGACTTGAAGACAAAATTATCTTTTTATTGTTTGTCGAGCACTCAGTTATTGCCCCATATTTTCAATTATTTTTGTTTTATTTGTTTTTCCAATAAAAATTAAAAATTGCTTTTTATTTGTGAATAATTTATGAAAATTTTCAGAATTAATGAATTGTTTGCCTAAAACTGTGTTTGACTTCAGTTTTTCTTCTCTGATATAAAGTATAACTTTTTATTTTATAAACAAAAAAACTTTTCCTATTTTTATATACCATTTATGCAGACGTGAGAAGAATTTTATTAAAAGTTTTGACACTTTTTCTACAATAATGAGAAGCAAAAGCCATCGCACAGGGATTTCAGTGCAAAAGTTTTTCTATATTTCTCTCGATTATATGGGAATTGTTTGTGAAAAACAAATATTGATTTGAAAAGCATTTGATGTAAAATAGTGACAAACATTTGGACCAAAAGTTACTTTTAAATCAAATTCACTCTCAATTGAACACATGTTTCGATAAAGAAATCAATAATTAATACAAAATTAAATTAATTGAAGGGAAAACACATTTTTATTCAATTATTGAGATTTGAATTTCCATTGGATTATGAAATTAATGTTTGGCTGAGCTTTCAATACAACTTATTATCGACAAAATCTCAAACAAAGGACTCATAGGACTGACTGACTATAACTGTCGACACTGTATATGAAGAGCACTAATAAATATGAATATTAGAAATATTAAACTCAATATATTTGGTGCAAAAGTCCATACAATTTGTGCACATGTTTTGCATTCAATTGACGGCAAAGGCTTTCAAACGCATCACTTGAAGGGCATTGAGTATGAGATTTGTGCACAAAACTGCCGGTGCATTCTCTAGCACTCACTGGTCATCATTAGCTTTAGCCTTAAACTTAGGGAACGGTTCTATTCAGTGTTAATCCTATTTTACTGTTATAGACATTTATAGCATAGACAACACAACCAAACCCAAGGCCTGACGTGAGGGCACAAGAGGGACAGCTGCCAACTAGAGGGCACATTAGCCACAGTGCATGCCTGACATCCCAGTGTGACGGGCTATGGGAACGGGTCTAGTATTAGATCTGGTCATCTCCTAAATAATATGAAAGTGTAATAAACATCAGAAATACTTTGCAATCGTTTTTTACTTATCATAAACTTCTCTACAAAATAAGTGATCACTAAATCATATGAACCCAAGTGTTGACTCCTGTGCTAACCCTGAGAGAGAAAACTCTGGGCTTTATCTCATCGCTTAGTTTAATATCATTTTCTCATATGATTTCACACTTGACTACACTTCCCATTCTCTACCATTCCTTTACACTATATTTTCAGACACTTTCCAAACTATACTTGAATTTATTGCTCGTATTTTGAGTCGATTTAAATTGAATTTAAAAAGCGATTCAATAAATAAAACGACAATTACTTTGATTGTCAACAAAATTAAACGCTTTTTTGTGTCTACCAGTGCTAACAGTGCTCTCAACCCGTTATTAAACATTGCTTTTAAGCGATAAGTCCTCAGAGTTTTAAATGTTTATTGACTTACAATTAAGACTATGAGCACTGGGAGAGCGATTCTGGAGGGCATTGATGGAGTGCTAACCAGTATTTTGGAGCAGAGAGTATGAGAGGAAAGGCTGATAATGACTGATCTTTAGTTAGCTCTAAGTGCAGACCTGGTAGTGTATGTCCGGCGCCGAAACCATTTTATCTGATTGTTTTGGCTCTAACTCTAACTTATATTCTCAATGTTTTTGCTCTTTTGTTTGATAATAGACGAGTGCTGTTCACTCACTCTCTATCACACTCTGGCCCTCCTTGTGCTCTGTGTATCGCACAGTTAGATTGTAAGCGGAAAAAGCATTTGGAAATCTGTGAGATAACAGATTATACGTCAGTCCTAATCATTCGGGTATTTTGTTTTACTCATCCCTGATATTAATGACAACTAATATCTAATACAATATATCCATTGAATTGATTGCGTGTCAGGCCATCAGAAAAGGGGCGCAAAAAACATACAATAATTATATAACATATCAGTCAATGGCTTCAATCAATAAGCGATTGGTGACTGAAATCAACACAAATGTTATACAAAAAAAATGTTTTCCAATAAAGGATTGATTGCTTCAGAAGTGAAACAAATCTCCATTTCCTCTCATTTCATGAAATTTTATACTTTTTGTTTGTACTTCAAAAGCGGTCAACGAATTGCGAGATTAGTTATCAATTGCTTTGCAATAATAAATTGCAATCACTTATAAAACTATACTTTTTTTCATACATTTATTGAAACACATTTATTGTCTAACTGTTCAGAGACTTATTGGGCTATAGATTTGCACTACTATTAGTGATGAGGACAGGGAGGACAGAGCTAACAATTGCAAACATTGAGTGATTCATTCAATAGGACGTCCAACCGCTACACACTCTAACACTGGTAGAGCACAGACAGAGTTCGTGTCTCTCTCTTGTTGTTAATCCGCTGTTATTAACGAACAGAGGATATGATCGCTCGCATTGTTGGCCAGTCGTATAGCACAGGCAAAGCGCGAGAGAGATTTGGCTATCAATTGAAGTGCGTACAGATCGGAGCCAATGTAACTCCACTTCCCTTTCACTGTTTCTCATACATTGATGTATAGCTTTGCTCATTAAGCACTCGACAAACTGCCTGTCCCGACATGTTCTCATATCTGACCCTTCATTATCTGTCCGAGAGATTCATCTGTGGATCAGTTGTCGGCGACTGACTTACGAAGCGCTTGAAAGCAATAAATTTAATTGGACTCCCGTTCCAGCACTGGTTAGCACTGGTTCACTACCAACTGTGCCAACACTGCTTTGCGCATCATTTCAGTAATACATAACCCCTAATGATATTCTATTAAATATTATACCATTCCCTGTCTCTGATTATATTTGACGAGCAAAACCCAGACTCAGGGGGTATTTTGGAGAATAGTTGTATCAAAACAATAATTGCTATAAAGAAATAAAATATTCAATTAAGGGGTATATTATTGACATTTCCAGACCCTTAAAGAAGTATTGTTGGATAATATATGAAAATAAGGGGCAATCCTAACCAACCCCTGACTATCCCTTATTTGGAAAAAATATTAAACCAATGTTTAAGTCTATGAATGCTTTTGTCGTTTTGAGTAAGAGTTTGAGTGAATGTATAATAAATCTTAATTTCACAGTCGATTGCATTCAAAGCAATACTTTTCACATGAATTCAATAAAATAAATGCAAATTAAATATAAATTCATAAAACAAGCGCTTCTTTAACCCAAAAATCAAATGTAACATCACTTTGAGTAGACTTCACTGCAATAGACATCTACCAGAAAGGGGCCGGCATTTAAGGGGCACTCAATTTCTTTTTCTCTCTCCACTAATCATCTCTGGGCCTAATTTCAGGGAAACTTGAGTTGGAGTTGAGCTCAGCTTTTGAATTGAATTAAAGCTCATTTGAAGTGTTAAAAAGTGTAACAAATTTGCATTTGAAATGTTCACTCAGTTATCAAAGGTTTTTTTGGGGCATCGGATCCACAGCAGAGGTGTCGAGACTTACATGAATTTAATTGAAAAAGTGACTCATATTTCTAATTCATATCACTTGTTATCAGAGCTGAAATGCCAACCATTTCATTGTGTTTAGTGATAATCCGTTTTGATTGACAAACCCTAACATCCAGTCCTCAATGTATTGTATGAATGCTTTTGGACTTTAATATAATTTAAAGCATTATTTCTTTCACTCGTATTGTTGTCAAACAGTGAGTGAAAAAAGAGATGAAATTAGAGTTTAGACACAAAATAAGTCCCAATTTTATTGCATTTTTTGACTCCTTTTCCCCTAAATTTCAAAGCAATACTACTAATCCTAAAACTCCGTCGATTATAACACACAACTCAGTGCCAAACCAACCGTCCCTTTAGTTGATATCGGATTCAATCAATACTTTTAATTTAAAAGTTTTCAAATAATTGTCATTTGAGACCAAATTTTGGAAAAAATATCCAAAACTACAATAAAATGAAAACAAATGTAATCATAATTTTCTCACTACAGGAGAGCCCAACCACTACTATGAGACCCAATACTCTCTGGAAAGCACTTATAGCTCCGTAACAATCATTTCTCATACGTTAGCAAATGTGAAGTGGTTTCCAGTTCTGGTGTTTCGGATGCACCGACTGATGGCCGGCGGCTATTAATAAGCAATGATTAATGACATCCAAACGCTATGTTCTGTTGGACTAAAAGTTTGATTGTTTTGCATACACTCTGACTCTCAGACAGACCCTAACTTCAGCTCCAATACCAATGAGTATCCAATTTATTCAAAACTATCGGATATCTGCCATCAGAACCCCTTCTGGCGCTGACGGTAGGACCACATAGGGATGGGATGTCGAGTATATGTCGCATAGAGTTATCATTTCTGTCGAGTCATTCATTTGCAGTCAATATGTATCGCAGACATCGATTTCAGATGTGATTCACTCAAAAGTAATCAATGATTTTGAAGCAAATAATGAATTCATTTCAATGGACTGTCATTTTTTGAACAGTGAAAAAGATTTCAAACAGTATTTGGCCCCGGGTTTTGGGTTTTGGGTTTTGTTAAAATTTAAATTATAAAGTAATTTAAAATTGAAAGCACCGGACGTTTCGCACAATTATATTAAATTATTTTTTATATGAAATCGATTAAAATCTTAATTCAGAAAAGGTTTGAGTTTTTGTGTTAATCATAAAAATCATTTCAAAGGGAATACACAAATGATTGCATTAAACATACCCTTCATTATCAATGTTGACCGACTCAGGAAAGGGGGATTTAGGCCCTCACCCTTGAATAACATGATAAATATAACAATATTTTTATATTAATGTTTTAATGTTTTTTTAATCATTTGCGGACACAATATTGATCCTTGTACATATAGACCTTGTATAAAACAATAAATACATTTGTAGTGATTATTGATAAAATCAACTAGGTTGTAATTAAAAGTAAATTAATTAAATAAGACAATATTATGTATTTAACGTTTCCACGCCTTGTTTATGATTATTAATTAGTTTGAAAACAGATTTGATTTTATGCCAAATCATCGATAGTTTTGTTGAACTAAAGGTAGAAATTAATAAATATTTGTATTTTAATAAATCTTTTGTTAAATTATTTTTCATAAATTTTAGTCTCAATTAAATTCATACACTAATAAAAGGAAACAATGGTTTCAAACAAAGTTGTAATCATTGCCTACATTGCAATACTGTTGATACAAATTGCCTTGATCAGTGAAGTGTATTCTACTACAAAGAAAGGATCCTCAAATACTGAAACTGAACCTTGTATAAATAAAAATGGAAAAAAACTCACTAAGTAAGTATAACCTTTCTAGCACAAAATAAATTTTGAGAATTAGAAACTCTAATATTTAAAAGTGTATTAATTCTAATAAATAACATGGTCTATTTTAAAACATCAATTACATGAAAGCACAAATTATGTGCAATTAATATCACTAAAAATATTTTTTTTTAAAATGTTATAATTAAAACAATTATAATTTTTAAACAAATAGGAAGTGCACAAAAAATAAAGATTGTTGCTCTAATATTTGCCAAAATTTTACCATGCCCAGTTTGAACTTAGAAGATGGAACAAATTATAAATTTGGATTTATATGTTTAGCAAATTCACAAAAAAGTTAAACAAGTAAACGTAAAGTTTATAACAATTATTTGTGATCGTAAACAATATCTACAAATTATGTTACAATGCTTCTTTTTAGTTTTAAATTAACAAGATTGCTTTTATTAATAAGTTAATTAATTTATGTATGAAAATTAAATAAAATTCTGAAACTATTGATAAATTATAACTTAATTAATAGTGATTTGTATATAAATATGTTTTTAATTCGCTTTTAATATGACCCTCATCATTTTGTATGGCATTAAATATTTGAATCAGATAATGAAGAGATGACTCGCAAAGTGATGTACGACTGACTGTATCTGACTTCAGATATGATTGCATATACTGTTTGTAAGTACAGTGGGATAGGAGTATATGATTGCCTAATCGAGCAGATGTTGCAGACATTGAGAAACACTGAGAACTCATTATTTTTTGCATACATTCAGTCCTACTCTGATCGACAGCTCCACAGCATTTGATCACTGCATTGGTCTCTGACTCATGACTGCATTCAACTTCACTATTGACTTACATATGAATGTCTGATGTGATTGAGGGGAACGGTATTCACGAGATATATATTTGTTAAAAATAATCTTTTGTTGTCAACTCACGGCTAACTGTCACTGTCCTAACTGTCCATTCAATACTACTCCCCCTCTCTGCGACTCACTATGCAATTGTCTCCAATTGAAAGCACATCCCTTTTCTGGTTAGGCGTCCCATTGAAGCACTTGAATGGAAACAGTAGTGTCTGACAAATGCCTAATAAGTTATATATTATTAATTATATTTCATATGAAATGTTTGAGACACTGGTATAGCAATAGCTGTCATCAGTCATCCAAGTCTTCAATTGCTTGAAATGACGACAAACTTATCTGAAGAATGAATAATCGCTTCAATACTGCAGACAATGAAATGAATTTTTGACACAAATTGACAAATGAATGCAATATTAAACGATTTCTTGTGAAAATGTGTAAACGTTTTATTAGTTTTGTATAAAAATTTTATTAATATTTAATTTTGAATATTTAGTGTAAATAAGGAAATGAATGCTTGAATTGAATTCAATTTTCATTCAATTTGAGTGTTAAGTAATAAAAACAGTTTCTGAAACCAAACATAAGAGGAAAACCTCTGATTGAAACTCAACTTATGTTTGAGAAACAAATATTGAGTGAAAAACTACTTTTGATTTCACTCTTCATATGAATTCCTAGCAATGAATTGCGAAATAAATATTTATATTTCGTCTAAATTTAAACCAATTTTCAATTCAATGGAAGAATTCATTTGTTTATACAAAACTTGATTTCAATTCAATCCAGTAATACATGACTGGAGTCTGAATTTGTGATAAAAATCTTTGCAAACAATAATAAATACGTTATAAAAGTCATAAACTGTTTGTAAGGCTTTGGCTTTGATTTTCAATTTCAATATCTTTTCAATTAATTCTTCATTTCTTTTGCAAAACTACTGATAAAAATACATTTGTATTTCGTTTCTCGCATTCAAAACATGAAATTATTTTTTATTACTTTTTAAAAATCACTTTTAGTTTTTTGATTATTATAATAGCAACAGAGCTTTACGGCTGAAAGACTACATAAGCCTTATATTAGGCGCCAGTAGTCGACAACTTTCTGGGAGTTTATTTCCGAAAGTCATCAAAAAAAAATCATAAAATCATTTGAAGAGTAGAATAGATATAAAGAGAGAGTTATTTAGCAAATGATCTGATTTTTGATCCGTAAAAACAAATCTTTAAAATTCTTTGCGCACAAGAAGTCTGTCTTTTCTTTTATCTGAATTACAAAACAACAGAAAAAACTAACTTTTCTTTTGTGAATAAATGGCATTATTTTCAGTGACTTTCAGATGAATTTGTGATAAACTTTCAGATAAGAGGAAAAAACATTGAGTTTATGCTTGAATTTTAATCTACAATAAGATATTATTACAAGACTTTGTATTCAATGTATTAATCATTTTAATTATAGCCCAAAATGACATCAATTATTAATTTTATAAAATATTATTTTCATATATAAATAGTTTGAATAATATTTTTGAAACTAAACTCACTTTTATATATAACACACACAAAACAAATGATATCTTTATTATTAAAGTTTTTATTAATAATTCAGTTATTAATTCAAATAATTTATTACTATTTTTATAAGTTATTACAAGTTTTGCCAAAAATTTGATTAATTGTTATTAATTATGACTTTTTTCCTCAAGAGTTGACTCTTTTTTCATTATTGAAATGAATTAATTAATCAGAAAATGATGTAAAAACTGAATTATAATTAATAAATCAAATGTGAATTTTGCAAGACTTATGAATATATAGTAGGGATTGAAGTCTAAGAGCACTGGATAGCACTGATAGCCTGCATAAGACAATTCAATTTAGTCCTTAATTTATTCCCTATATTAGAGCTCTAATGGCATATAACTATGAAAATTGAATTCTCTTCTCTTAATAACTGGCACTGGAATAGCATCCGGTGCTCAAAATATTGTATTAGAGTTTGTCAGCAAAAGTTATTAATGCATATAAGGGTATGAGTTGTGAACCGAAGCTTTGAAAAAAATTGTTTAATTGTTTATTCAACTAAAAAATGAATCTTTCATTCAATCAATGTTTGAATCAATGTTTAAAATTTGCATTAATTTTATACCAAAACTTATTTTGCATTAAATCTAATGCACATAAAATGTAATCCAAATCATTGAACGTCAATAATGAGGCTAAACATCAAAAGCTTGGAGAATATGAATCATAAATGAATGACAACAGACAATACAAACACACTGTCCCTACCGTTCCCCCGAAACATTTCAAAGTCCATAATGAGCCGCAATATTAACTATATTTTTGAATTTTGAGACAACTTTTGTTACATTTCTCTCTCACTCTCTTCACAACTAAATATTGATTTTCAATAAATGCAAAAATTTTTGGCAACAAATTGAGAGATCAAACAAAATAATTGACCAGATTTTCAGTGATTGCAAAAAGCAGTCATTCATTCACTAATTTATATATTATATAAAAGTTTATGATTTTGATGAATGGCTCCGCAGTTTGTGAGTGAAAAATCTGTTCACTTTTGCCGACAAAACACAGTTTGAATCACAAGTTTATAAGCAGTGTTCAGCAAAAATCAGGCATATTTTGTATGCAAATCATATCAATCGCATCAAAGTTTTTGTAGTATTTTAACAAATATTTTATAATATTTTCATTTGTAATACAATTGTGATTTTGATTCACATTCTGGACCTCATGTTGTCCTATGTTTCGTGTCTTTGAATATTTATTCATTCATTTATTTTGATTGAACTCTTCATTCAGTGCTTCAGTCATTCAATTGAATGTTCAAAACTAAGCCATTGATTGATTGATTGTGTCGTTCATTGATTTTAATCAACAATTTTTCTCACAATAATTTGTATTTTAATGAATCGATTGCTTTTAAATCTGATGAAAATATTTTCATTTAAAATGTAATCAAAACTCATATAAAAACTGTGTATTCAATCAAATCCTGGCTTATTATTGAATAAAAACATTTCTAATAGTATACAAAATGAAACAATTTTTTTAATCAATTGAAACTAATATTTTAATCAAAACGGAAAGTTGTTTTGAAGTTTTCATTGCATAATACAAACCTTGAAATTAAACTATAAATAAGAAAAATATTGAAATTTGTGTTCAAAATGAAAATGTTTGTCAAAATTGATGTAATATTTATAAAAACTTTTAATATTAAGCAAAAACTTATTCATAAAATATATGAAAGAAATTCATTTTCCAATTCATTGCTCAGACATTAATCCTTTCCTTTCTTTAGGTCTCTCTCACTCACTGTATATACACATAAAATATAAAAAATCCTTTAATAAAAGGTTTAATATTTGAGAAAAACTTTTTGAAGTGAATCTCATTATAAATATTATAAATATTGTCATATTCTGTACGATATCTGCAATAAATCCTTCGATGTCTTAAAGTGAGGTTTTTTGTAGTGCACAGGCATATAGTTGTGTGTATTTTGCATGTCTTTCATAGCCTTATGAATCTGAGTCAACAAAGATAGTGAAGAGAGTGAAGAGAAGTGAATGTTTTGTAATACTATTAAAACTTTTGATGCATTAGTTTCTAAGGGCTTAAGAGATCAGAATATTTTTTAAGTGTTAACTAAAGTGAGCGAAAAAATGGTTAGAAATATGACTTTGTTTTTGAGCACCAGTTCACTAGTTATTGACATTAATGTTATAAACTTGTTGTTTGTGTTAAGTGTTGTCTTGTTTTCTCGACACCCGAACAGATCAGAGGTTGAAATGTCTTTTACAAAAATACATATTTTGAGCGCAAGAAATGTCACTTTGAATAACGATATCTCAGAAAAAACTATTTGTATATTTCAAACACTGTTTGGGTTTATATCCAATGCAATCATATCTCATATGTGTTTGACATTGACATCAAGTTTTAAATTTTTGTCTAAAAGTCTTGTGATTCTCATCCATGCATATCATGTGTTCGGTTCTGTGCTCTCGGCGTCTGGTTTTCACATCACAAGTCAGTTATGTTGAGGCCATGTATGATAGGGAATGGTAGGCATGAATAGGCCTCACATGCACTTAACCTAAACTTATTGATGGCATATATTTAACGCTTTCTAACTATTTCTCAGAGAGAAAGCTAACCGATCGGACAGACACTAAATAACTGGTTTCAGTTACACCACTAAAAGGTAGCCCAGAGTGCTAGTATCTATTGCCTTATTAGCACCGTTAGGACCGGGCACTTAGCACCTGAACTCAACCTTTTTGTTACGAAGAACTCATGCCTACAAAACACTAATTTTCTTTACAAACCTATAATTTATTTCATTTTTGGCGCATATTTTGCTTTTGTGTTCAACTGTTCAAACCATTTCTCAAACTTTTCATACTTTCAAAGGAAAGCCGGAAAAGACATTAATTTTATTGAATTATACTTTACTTCACCTGAAAAGTCAATTAATCATTAGTTTTAGTAAAAGTATTATTACTTTATGTTAGTCTTCACTGAATTTACGAGACATTACTAAACGTGAAGATGAAAATCAATTTAAAAAATATTTCAGTACTTTTTGAAATTTATTTATAACAACATTGAACTCAATTTTATTTTTTATTATTATTATTAAAAATGATTACAACTTTTGTTTTGATTCAAAAACAAGATCTGAAACAAAAATCATTTATATATTGAATATATAATTAATAATTATTTGATTTATTTCAAAAATAATTGATTTATTAATAGTAATCAATGAAAACATAAAATAATAAACAAAATAACAGTTTTATCAAAAGTATTGACAAAAACAGGCATTAATTGTAATACTTTTGAGCCCCTGAAAGGTTGGCACAGTTAGTATCTCTCGGGACATGAGAACACTTTAGTGGGAAAACACATACAGTATTACCAAAAATCTCTTTATATTATACACCAAACTATTGCTCTGATCTGAAGACTGAGATGAGAGAGCACTGAGTGTTTCATAATTGAAGACTTATTCCTCACTAACTCTTACCACAAGAACTAACTCTAAATCTCATGAATGGTATGAATGTTTCAGTTGTTGACACAGGAGTCAGACATTTGCCATAAGAATCGTAACATTAGTTTCAAATATCTGTCCAAATGTCTGCTAATAAGCAATATTGCACTAAAGCTAACACTAATTGACTTTTTCACTCAATTCTCTTCTCATCTCCGACTTATTTGAAGGGAACGGTAGGCCAACGACGGTCTACTGTTATAAGTCTTAGAGTAGATCCCAAGTGAGACAATTCTCACTAATTAAATGAGACAACAAAATGAGAGACAAATAAATAAAGAGACAAAAACACATCTGAATCGCACCAGTGTTTTGTGATTGTGTGTTGAAGTCATTAATAATTGCATTCAATTATCATTTCAAACATTTAATTCAAAACAAATCTAAAGCAATGAATGAATGAAAGAAATACATAAATAATTTCAATACAATTTGATATTATGTTATAAAACATAAGTAAAGATTATATTTTAGATAATAATAGATGAAAAATGAGACCATTTTTATATGATTGTCGACTAAATTATGTTTTACTTCAGACTAATAGATAAGAAGTGATAAGATCTGACGTTTCCTTTTGATCCCAATCTTCTCTACATTTTTCTTCAATTCATCTTATATTTCATATTATAATGAAAACGACCACAAATTATCTCTGCCCTCTCTGTGCCCTCTCAGCACTGGTAGAAATATTCTTAAACTTTTGCTATAGAAATATGAGACACCATTTCCAGCACTGATAGATAGCACCCGAATGTCGTGCTTTGACTCTCTTTTAAACATTCTTTTCATGTCTTTTCTCTATTTTAGTCTCATTTCATGCCTCAAAAGAATCTCTTCTATAGTCTGTATAATAGAGTACATAATGTGGACGTTTAGATCCTGTTGTAAGAGAGCACTGGCATAAAAAAGAGATGTCTTTTGATCTGCTAATAAAGTTAACCACACATGAAAACGAGAAGACCCTAACGAGACCTCTTTGGGTATTATAGCCGACGCAGTGAACACTCAAACATATAATATGTTGAAAAGACTTTTATCTTAGAGTTAAGCCAATTGTCTGTGAAAATAGTTGTTCACAAAAAAATGCATAAATCGTTTTAATCGTTCACTTGTGTAGAGATTTGAACACAATTTTGATTGCAATTTATTATTGTTTTAAAATTTGTGTAAAATATTGTTATTTTTATTTTCATATATAAAACAATTGGGTTTTTGTGTTCAAAACAGTTTTGATTACTTTAATAGCGATTACCATATAATTGGTCATAAATTCAGTTTCAATTGTCATATAATAATAAAGTTGTTATGTTTAGAGCACTTTAGAGTCGAGTTTCACAACTGATTTGTTTTCCAGATTTAAATGATAGAGAAAAACAAAACTGAAAATAAGATAACAATAAATGTCTTTTGACTTTCACTTCAAATGATTTAAATGAATGAATAAATAAATTATTTGTTGTAAAACAAGAGCACAAAACAATACGACAACAAAAAGGGACCGAATATTGAATATCTGTTTCATTGAGTGCTTGAATTAATGTTTGCTTCATTTCAATGACTTTTTGGATGCCTTTCCTAACATATTAACGATGACTACAGAGTACTGACCAAAAGTGGTTTTGTTGTCCAATCAATTCAATAATAAAAAGCCAACGAATGAGCGCTAAAATACAGAATAAGTCACCGGAAACCAGACTAACTGTGCGTTTGGATGTGGTCTTTGGGGACTACAATCCTAACGCTTCCCTCAATGAAAGTCTCTTTGCTTTTGTGTCCCAAACAAAGTACAAACTCTGGCGATCGGAATAAATCCTTTGGGGGTCTGGGATGGAGAGGCTCAGCGCCCAGAGAGTGGAGAGGAGGAGGAATGCACTGTTAGCTGATTTAGAGCATCGGCTTTAGTTACTTCATAAAATTGAAAGACAAAATCATAATGACTTGAGATGTTCATTGTGTATATCTTATCGGATATACCAGTGCTCTCAGTGCTCATCGAAATTCTGAGCAGAATTGTCGTACAATTGAAATATAAAACTGGTATTAAATAAATGAAATTTAGTTTTGAAATGCAATTCCAATACAATTGAAGTGTTTTTGTATTAAATATATTTTCATTTGAATAACATTTTCACAAAAATTCTCAGAATTTTCTACTTATTTATAAAATTTTGTTTTTATCACTACTTTTGACATAAATTTAGTCTCAATTTCACTGCAAATCAATATTAAAGAGTCTGTAGTTTATAAACACAGGCTTTCATTGTATTTCATGAATATATCGATTAAATTCACAGTTAATTACAAAACTAATAAATCACTGGTTCCTCAAAATGTAAATTAAGTCAAACATTAATTAAAAGTATTTTTCAAGTTTACACTGAGTTTGGCACTCAGTTTATGGTATGTGTCGACCGATAAGACAAACGACTTTTTCACTGTTGAAACAATAATCAAATTAAAGCCATATTTCATGTGAAGTGCGAAAAACAGTATAAAAGAAATCTTTGATTGAATTATTAGTTATTTATGAGTTTAAGACTTGTTTCTCATATAAGACTAGGAATTGCTATAAAACTCAGTATAAGATAACAATCGGAGTAAGAGTTAAAGAAAATCATTGTTTGCGTGAAAGATATGATAACTCTTGCGATTGCAAAATATCAATCCTTTCACACCCTCTTAACCCCCGTTTCCGCTCACTCTTCCTAAACCATCAAACTCTCTGTTCTAACACTTGAAGGCACAGAATATTCTGTATACACTCCCGGTCTCTCGCTATCAATGGTGGACTTCATGGCAGATCTAATGCTTTAAAATAAGTGATAGCTTTTCACTTAAAGTTTGTGTTAGAGTTGACATCATTTATCAAATGATAGTTATATTACAATACATATCGTTTTGATGGCACCACTAATGGCCAGACATCAACAAAAATATCCGATATTTTTGACTTTAATTTCCATTAAATTTCAATGAATTGTTGCACACCTTATGTCTGAACATAAAGTCACCAAAAAATGAAAACTGAATAGAAATGCAAAGAAAATAACGACAAAAATACTCCGATATTAAGTCAAACAGAGATTTCATTTTTGCCATTTTCTGCACTGATATTGCATTTTATCATAAAATCAATAAATACTATACTATTCAGCAAAATATTGTGAGATTTATTGTGAGTTATATTATATATTGTATTGTATTTTATATCAGAAATATATATTTTTTGTAAGACTTACTACTGATTCACTGTTTTCATAGCTTTTCGAGGCTTTTAAGGAAATCTGAAATAAAAAATAAATATTTTTGAATCCTTTGTGTGTTTTTAAAGTAAACTTTATATTAATTTTATCAACAATTTAGAGGCAAATAGACAAAGATTTCTGCTTTTATTCGCAAACGACTCAATGGTCTGTGAAATGAATTGAAAAATGTCTTTAACACCAAAACAAAACACCTTTTGATTAATAAAACTCATTGTCTGTTGAAATGAATGCAAACATTATTTTAAGGAAACTTTTAATTTAAAACTACATTTGATTTCAGTTTTCAATTGAATGCAAAACTTTTTCGGTTAAACACTAATTATAATCACAGCAAAAGTTTTTAAGCAATTATTGTCTTTCCCTGTAATTATGAGCCAATAATTTATAGCAGTTTTGTATAAAACTAAAAGATAAGAGTTTTAGACCCATTGGAGTGCAATAATAAAACAAAGGCTTCATTAGGTCTAATGCACTGGTATTTTGCGCTGATTTGCATTTTCTCCCTATAATTAAAGACTTCATTTCACTGTATATTATGTTTAATCCAATTCAATGCAAAAGTTTCAATATATTAGGACTAAAATTATATGTTTCACATGAAAACCCATAATAATGTACTTCAGCTGAAGATATGAGCGAAAAATGATTTTTCAATTTTACCCAAACATTCAAACCATTCATTCATTGGAAACAATATTTTATAAAAAATACTTTTAATTCTCATAAATATTGTCTCAAATTATCTCATATTATAACTGAATTCAGTGAATGCCTACTCAGGGGTGGAGTTATTGCTCTTTATTAGTTGGCTATTCATCATAAAAATCGGGCCGAAAGTGTCGCACCGGGAGGTTTTATTAGTCAAATTTAAGCGCACCAGCTATCGGGCACACAGGCGATGAGCAATGGCCACAAACTCAAGAGAAAATGAAACTTTATTAGTCTGAATGCCAGTGCCTTTGGGCCCATTGATTACATGATTGATGACCATTGGGTCCTAACAGTGACAAAATAATTCACTTCAGTTATAACTAATACCACACCTTATCCTACTATTGAATCTCTGTTTCATATGTGCAGCCAATCATCAAAAATAATTCAATGATTCAATGATTAGTTATATCTTTGCGTCAAAAGTATGATTAGTCTAAACATAGTTAACATTTCTTTAATAGTTTTGATGTAAATTGAATTCAAAATACTTTAAGATTACTATTATTTCTGGAAATGTATTATAAATTGAATTTGAGATCAAATATGACTCATAAGACTCAATGGTATTAAAGACTAAAATAGATGTTTTTGAAGACCTCGGTATCTCTTCTATCATTTATGTTCCCTCACTATCACTGTTACAGAATTGATTGCAGACAACGCCCTAATTCTGAAGGAAAGGTGTTTCAGCACTGGTCTATACTTTGCATCACAAATACTTAATCATAGGTTTTGTTTCGCCAGTGCTTTAGTGGAAGCAAATTATTGTTACACTGTATTGGATGTGATATTTGTGAACATTATTGCAGCCATCGATGGCTACAATTCAGAGCAATCGATCAATTGGTGCTCTAATATCTGGCGACCGCTCCGTCCGATAAGCAAACTCTAAGCCAGAGCTTCAGTCGACTCTTGAATCACGTGTTTATGTAAAACACGCGCAAAAATATATTACAATAAATACAATGCAATTAACATATGAATGCAATTAATAGTTAGCTATCGTATGCAGAGATCGACTCAATGCTTGTGAAGCGTGAAAATCAATTGCATTTACTGTTGACTACTATTTAATCTGATTTCAGTTAAAAGTTTGTATGACTTGTATGAATGGCATACATATGACTCATAACCAAATTTATTGACCACCGCTTCCACTGCTATAACAACAATAACAACAACAAAAAGAGAGAGAATTTAGTGAAAAGAAAGGAGTATTTCGTTGTTATTGTTATTATTGTGTTATTCCGTGCACTCGTAAGCGCCGGTCGTTTACTAAAGTCAAAGTAAATGACATTTCACTGCAAAAAAGGCTTAAATATTCTGTTGTATTGAATGTCAGACTAACCAAACATTTCGTAGATTTCTATTCAATTTAATTCACTAAATAAGTGAATCAAATGACATGAATAGGGTTGGACTTTGTCCATCTCCTTCAATATGCCTGTGCTCTCAGTGTCTTATTCAATACCAGAGCTGACACAACAGTGGCTGCAGTATTGACGAGTAGCTGATTATCTGAAAACAGTAACTCAATGTCTATATGTCGTCCCAAAACCAAAAAACTTTTATATCGATTAGAGATTGCATTTAGACTTAGATTTTGTTTGCCTTTTATATGCAGTTTCACGAAAGCCCTGTGCCTTAACTGATAAATTATACATAAATTGTCGGGTCTTTATAGTGCATACCAGTCCTCTATCACAACATAAACTGCGAACAAATTCTCTCTGGTGTTCGTTCACTGAATTTTTACTGTTATTTATATATACAGTATATTATAATACTATTAATAATGAATTTTCAGTACATTTCCTATACTTTCACTCAATTGCAGCACATTTTCGGTCAAGAATTGACTCAAATGTGGAGAAAGTTATCCAAAAATATTTGAATTTTAGATAATTGTGTTAAAAGTGTAGGAATTGAGAGCAAAACCAATTCAAAGCATGTAATTATCGATAATAACCGGTTGAGACCGTCTGTGAGCCGGCATTTAGATCGCAATGTTTCGCCTCTAATGTCATACCAGAGTTGGAGATAAAAATAAGCGAAGAGTGAGAACTGTTATTCAGAGGAGACAGGCCTGAGATGTCGGTGCCGAACGCCATATGTATTTGTTGAGGTCATGTGCATGTGTTGCAAGTGATAAATCGTTGTGAGCTCTGACACAAAGATTTCTTCTGACACTCTATTATAGTTGTATTGCAAACAAATGATATGCTTTGAACTTAAGGTTAATTATAAGCGCAACACAAGTAGAATATGAGCCCAAACAGTGACCCTGTCTTTGATTAGTGACAAAACTATTTCCTAAATATCTGTCTCAATATGAATGCAATTTGAGTCTAAAATTAGATCCGATTTACTCAACGAATATTCACTTTAATTAATGTTTCTCTCAATCGATATAAACGTTGAAAATCTGCACAAAAAGTAATACAAAAACTTTTGCCCAATATTTCACTTTCAGTCCTAACTATCTGTCTCTGCGACAGCTCTGGTCTAAACGCTAGTCTAAATTATATACCAGTCCTCCTGTACTGAACTGAATCTAATGTCTAACGATATAATCAAATCGACATTTCGATCGGTGCCAGAGTGTGTGTGCCTGAGTGTATGCCAGAGTCTGTGTCAGACCTTCTCTACACTCAAATAAAAACTTTGTCTTAGCTTTGGCTGAAACTAATGTCAAAATAAGACAACTTGAATGCAAACACATACACAACAACTGGTGCTCTATATGTTGGGCACAAACAGATAGTGATCGACGAAACACAGAATAGAGATATTGAATCAGAGAATGAGATGGACCTCCAGTTCCTTCAGACCTCCAGTTCCTTCAGTTTTATATAAATATAGTCTTAATATAATAGTAATAACCATAAAGTTTTACGACACGACTGGCAACTGCTTCCTATTGTTGTTGACATAAGAGCGCCGGCATTCAGTTGGCACTCGTCTCTCAATGATAGACTGAGACTGACTTTTTTTTGGACATTCTATGCATTCCTATGTAAAAATCGGGTGCTTTTTATCGCCAAATATACTGTGGTTTGCATTTGACGTTCAAATAATTTTTATATTCTTTGACTAACTGTTCACTCAATTGACTAAAAATATCTCTAAAAATATTTTTACATTACGTTTACTATTATTTATTTGTTATAAAGGCCTCAAAATCGTAAAAATGCCGTTCCTTTTGACCACATTTTATACTCTTATGTTATATAATATTTTTGTTTGGATTGTTGGCAAACATTATATAATTATTTGCATTGAATTCAGTGTTCATATCGTTTTTAACATAATATAAGTTCTGAATATCAGAAATATGAAAATTTTGTCATCAAATCGTTGGGTGTTTACACTCTTGGCCACCAATTGCTGTCAAGAATATCATAATTTTTATATTATCTTCACTACTATTCATGTCTTTGAGTCTTAATGATAGGACAAAACACGCACTCATATGTCGATAGCAATAATTATCATTTATTTTATTTATCGTCTGTAATGTTATACACATATAATAGTTGATAAGTTTGTGGTTAATGTCAATATTCATGTTTATGTACCGGTGCTCAGAGAGTATACACACCAAACAATATTACAAAATGATAGAGAATTTCAATCTATTATTCAAACATTTATTCTTTGTATTAGAAATTAAATTTTCATTTTATTATTTGTTGTCTTTTAATGACTCAATAAAAGCATAAATGTATTCATGTTTTCAATAGTTTTTCATTACATCTAAAATGTATTTTCAATTTTCGCATCAAATTTCACAGTGATTTCAAAATTGTTTAGATTTTATACAAAAGTATTTTTTTGTCAATCAATAATACATTTCCTTTAAATTTCAGATATTTTCTTACATTTCTAGAATATCTATAATACCAGTGCTCTGCTTCACAATCTATTAGTAAAATACTATGCAATTTAAACAACACTAATGTTTTGTATAATTGTATTCTTGTGTTCAGACATTTGCTCTAAAACTTCAATCGTATATAAAGTGAACACAAATTCAATTATTTCAATGAAAGTCAAGAGAGAAGAGAATAATCAATGATTTGCTTCACAAAAGTCAGCGAAAAATGTTTGTCAGCTCTCAATGAATGGATGTATTCTTGTATTCAGTTTTCAAACAACAATTGACTTAAAATCTCTGAATTATTTCAAACCCCCTGTTTGTCAATAACCCTTAGCGTACAACAAGTTATTCACATTTTGGTGTTTTCTTTGATTTTCAATGTAATTATGCAAAGAATTCACTCAAAGAATGTCAGTTCGGGTCAAAAGTCATGCAATTCTGTGAGACATCAACTGATAGTGCATTCAATACACAAAAACAAAGTCAATCTCTCATTACATTAGGAGTTAATTAAACTAATGTTTTGACTCAATATATATCTAATTTAATAATTGTTTCAAAACATTAAATGATTTTTTTACCAATCATTTGTAAAAATACATTGAAATGATTGCCTGAAAGACATTAAAATATACAATAAATTATTATAATTACTGTATTTTTCAATCATTAAAACTAATGTTAACTTTAATTGAATTCAATTTTCAAATGAAGTGAAGTTTGGATTTAATGCCAATGAAAGCAATGATAGCGTCATCTGATGTGCAAACACTATAAGGGGTTTAGTATTAAATCAGTTTTAAACTTAAATTCAGTTTAAATTGTAGTAAAAAATAGTTTTTATAAATTATAATCAATTATTTCATTGCGTTTATAAGCAATAACTTTTATTAAAGCATTAAATATAAGAAATTATTTATTTATCTGAAATATTTTCAGACCAGGGTTAGTTATTCCTATCTCCTGTCAAATAAACTTAATTCATCTTGGTGACATTTCTGTTTTATACAAGTAAAAATTAAACTCATTTTTAAATGTTTGAAAATATTTTAAAATAAATTTAATTTTCAATAAAATTGATTCAAAATTTGTGTCAAAAAGTAATAAAACTTTAAATTTATTGAATACCTAAATGTGACAGCACTTGATATTTAACCCTTTCCACTTTGACTTGGGTTCATTGTGTAAATTGAAAGCATTTTTCTGTTTTACACTGAAATTTCAATTCAATTGTAATTTTGCTTTCAGTTATCAAAGCAACCGATTGTCTGAAGTCTGAACGCAATGGGAATCAAAGGGTTATATAAACTCTTATCGGAAGAGAAGATTGCGATAAGAATTCATGTCTTAAGTGATACCAGTGTTGTCTTGGATGGCAATACCTGTATGTACTGTCTCTATGTTGGCTATTGCAAGAGCACCGGTAATACCGATTACAGCACAGGTGGTAATTATGTGGGTTATGTCAAGTACTGCAAAGACTTCTTCAGTCAATTGAATGAATGTAAAATCAAACCCATTTTGGTCTTACAAGAGCTCTATCGCATGGATAAGAAGGAAAGGGATGAAGAATATCGACTCAAGGATTGGATTAAATCCATTGAAATACTGAAGCGAAAGGAAACCGAGAAATACATAACTATTTTCCCATATTTGTTGAAAAATACCTTTTATTCAGTGATTACTGAAATTGGGGTAAAGATTGTGAAAACGATTACAAACTCATACAAAGAGTCCACAAAACTGGCCAACGATTTGAGGTGTCCTCTCATCTCAAACGACTCATCGTTTCTGGTTATGAATGTGAAGGAAGGGGTCATTAATTTTGATGATCTCAAGTGGGAAGCCATTAAATTGTCAGATAATTCATGTAATCTTAGCATTGAATGCAAAATCTATTCAATCAATGCTTTGGTCAACAAATTCAATCACTTGTCGATTAAAATGATGTCCATATTTGCCACTCTTATGGACAATGGCTTCAGTGATGGACAGGATTTTGATGAACTGATTGAAGGGATCACTGAAAAGAAGTTATTGAGTAAAGACAAGAAGTTATCGGTTAAGAGATTAACTCAAATGAAATCAGTCCTCAATTGGTTGACTGAGTTTAAGGGGGACTTTGATTCAGCGGTGGAAAGGGTTATAAATTATTTGAATGAATCGTTTAATAATGAATTGATTGAAGTCTTCATTAAAGTCATTGAAAACTATAAAATCAATTCAAACGACAGTTATTTAAGGGATTTATTGGACTCTAAACCCAATGATAGAAATGATTTGATTATTGAAATCATAAATGAATTGAATTTAAATGAAATTCCCGTTTGGTTTGCAAAACAGTATTTCAATAATGCGTTTACGGACTCAACGATCAAGAGTTTGGTCAGAAATCGGTTGACTTTGAAGCCATTGGTTGAAGAATTTGATATCAATTCATGTTATGATTGCATTCAACCTCTCATTGAAGTAATTTTGGCACTTTTGAGGTCCAATGAACAGCACTTCAAGCCATTGTTGGTTCAAATGAGAAGCGGTTTAGAAATGATTAAACAAGAGATTAACCCAAAGACAGAATTTGAGACAAACTCTGGAGTAAAACAAATGCCATGTTTTGGACAAATAGTTGATTATTCAGAAGAAAAGAGATTTGAAATTTTGGTCAATGTTTTGAACATTAATAGAGAGGAAGTGATGAAAGAATTGAAGAAATTCTTCACTAATTCAGAGGAAATTGAGTTTTGGTTTTATTTTCAAATTATTATTAAGTATTGGATTAACAAAACCAATGCAAAGACAACAGGATTTGCCTCTCATTTAGTCCGAGCTTTGGTTTATTGTGTTATTCATTATAAACACAATTCAAGCGATAATATCAATGATAGAGACATTGAATTGGATATAAAAACCACTCATTATTTCAATGAATTTCAAGTTTGTTATCGTTTTATTGAACTTTTGGTTTCACTTCTTGGATATCCGATAAAAAGTCATCCGATTTATAACTATTTCAATGGATTTCTGATTCAAAATCTAATTAAAGATAAAACTATTGAAAAACAAAACCCTTTTTCCGATGAAAATCTAAATAACATTTATTTGTTTGTTATTAACATTACTTTCAAATAATAGTAACAAAAGAGTTTGCAATTTGAAAATAATTGTGTTTTGATTTCAATATTCTAATGTTTTGCTATTATGTTATGATATTATAACTATTTCACCGCTATTTGGATGGATATCTAATATCACTGTTGAGATGTCTATTGGTTTAACCCAACAAAACCTATCACTAAGTCGTTGTTCAAGATATTTCACTAAACTTCAAATTGAACTCAACTTTCAATACAATTATGAATATATTCTGAACTAAAACTTGTAATTAATTTAATATAAACTCAATGTTTAGTTAAAAATAAGTGGTTTTCACAGAATTTCAATCAAAATCTAAACTTTATATCATTTTTTGTTTATATTTTAATAAATTGTATTATTTTTGCAATTTTTATATCCAAATCAGGGGGTGTTTTGTAATAATTAGATAATAAACTCATTCAAGCAAACATAATCTCTCATTCAGAGTAGAGAATGATAGGTGAATATGAGTTAACCTTGTCTTTTGCCACTTCTAACTCATCTTGTTGAATAATCAGAATTTGATACATGAGAGCCAGTGATAAACACACAACCCATTCCCCCCTTCATAAAAAATATGCAATTTATAGTCAGCACTGAAATTGAATAGCAATTAACTATTGATTAGATTCCTATCGATTGAATGTTTGGTGTTGTTGTGAAACAACATTTAAATAAGTAATGATTTAATGACAACATCTGTACTGTATTTGAACGCATGTTATGTCACATAACTTATGTATATTTTAAAAAATATATAAATAACTAAAAAATCAATTCAATTCTGATTCAGTGCTAAAAAGTTTTAAAACTATTGCAGACTTATTGTGAAATGTATTTGAAGTTAAAAGACATGTATATTTCAAATACATTTCATAATAAGTCTGCAATAGTTTGTTAATCAGGATTACATTGATAAGCATTATGTCATTATGTTTGTGTGTCAAGTGATATGACTTCTGACCCATAACTGTGGACTAAGTTATCATTAATTAAAGTAAAATAACTCAGACTTAAAGTCTTTATTATTACTACTGTGTATGGTTTGCACCTGAAGTTTACGATACAGTATTGCATAGACTGTCCCATAAAAAGGGGTCATTTTTTAACCTGTGCTTACGGTAAGGAATAATTTTCCTTTACTTTATGAATGACTCTTTTGAATGCAATCTCATCTCATATTTGACTAAAGTTTCAAATTAAGGCTTTATTTCGTTATCCATTCAATACATGATTAGATGTTTAGCACAAAAGCATTGTTTTAAACAAAGGCTTAAATATCAGTCAAACTCTTCACTAAACAGTGGTCTCAATGAACAGTGGATTCAATGGGTATTCAATGTCTCAATACGTTTGTCAATAACATCAAAGACCTGCGAAAGCCATACGAGTTGTCCAACACTTGGGTAGTCATCGATGGCTCAAATTTTATGTATAGTCTGTACAATGCTTTCATCCGTTCCCCCAATAAAAGACATGAAAACGACTTCATATTTGGCGGTAATTATTCAGATTATAAGCTATTCTTCGGTCACTTCTTCAGACAATTAGAGAAATGCAAAGTAAAGCCAATTATGGTCTTCGATGGCGGACTCAATACAGACCTCAAAGCCAGTCGACGCCAACGACTTGAAGACACGTTAGAGAAGTGCTTAGAACTGAATGAGGCTATCGGTAGCCAAACCCTGGACCTCTCAATCCCAATCCCGGAACCGATTTTCCCATATCTGTTGCGAAAGTCATTGAACGCAGTAATGATTGAAAGAGATATCGTGTGCTTTCAAACCCAATTTGACTCAGACCTGGGTTGTGCACAACTGGCCAATGAACTCAAGTGTCCGCTCGTGTCCACTGACAGCGACTTCTTGGTGATGGACATCGAGAAAGGGGTTATTGACTGCCAGTCATTCAATTGGCAATCACTTAAAGGCTGTCAATCAAAGGGGTATTCAATTGAATGCAAACTCTTTAAAGTCATTGATTTGTTGGACAGGTTTAAGGGTCTGAAACCCGAAATGTTACCCATTTTTGCCACTATTATGGGAAATGATTGCATCGATGGTATGATATTTGAAGACTTGATGCAAACAATACGCACTGAAAGTGGTTTGAAGACTCTGATCCTCGATTGGGATAATAAGGACTTCAGACATGATTCAAATGAAAGGTATTTTCGTTTGAATGAAGTCCTCCTTTGGTTGAGTAAGAGGTTCTTCAGCGCCAAACAAGCCATTGATTATATCAACGATTATTTGACACTTAAGGGAAAGGATGGCAAAGAAGTGAAGAAATTGAAGAAATATATCGAAGTTTCAATGAATAGCTATCAAACTTCGGGTAAAACTTATTTGAAAGCACTCTTTGATTACAAACAGAAGAGCACTGAAGAGGAAGACATTCCTATCAATGATATTATTGCCGACAAACGAGTGCCCAATTGGTTACTCAAAGAATTTTACTTCACTTCACAATTGGATACAATTATCTACACATTCATTGACACAAAGGTTTTAATGGCCAGACCTTTGATGGAAGACTTGACTCTTGAGTCCTGTTTTGATTGCAATCAAGACTTGATTGCATTTATTTTGGGTTTATTGCGATTAAGTGAAGACGACGTCAAACCTATTGTTGTCATCACAAGGAAAGGCAGTGAAGTCGTGGAGTTTGATATCACGCCTAAGACTCATATCAGAGACCGAAAGCTACCGATTCTGTCAGAAGTGAGGAATATATCGGTCATCGAAAGAGAGGATCTGTTGTTTGATATTTTGTGTTTTAGAAGGCAATGGATTGAAGGAATGGTAGATAACTTGAATTCATTGCGATTAGACTTAGAAGACATTGATTTCTGGACTCTATTTCTGATTGTTATTAAATACTGGAAACAGAAGACCAGAATTGATGGCAAACTTTATTTCCCTTTCATTCGTTCAATAGTTTTGTCCCTTATTTACACAAAATATCCAAATCTATCGAAACATGACTTCAAAGGCTATACCTATTGTCAAACAAAACGATTCAAACTCTCAATAGTCCACTATTACTGTGAACTTCAAGCGTGTTATTCAAACATATTGAACATTTTGTCACTACTTGGACATCCATTGAAAGACATTGATTTCATTAATCATTTTAATGGAGTTCTCGTCTATACTCTTATGAATGACTTAATCGCTAATAAAATACCGTTTTATGCGTTCACTGAAAGTAAATTGAATTCAATTAACACTTTCATTGTTTCAGCCGTTTATAAGGATTAACTCAAAAACCCTTTTTTATTATTATTTTTAACTCATTTTTATTACAAATGTTTTAATTGTTTTGAAATTCAATTCATTTTTTAAACGTTTTATTACTTTTTATTTTTTAAAATTACTGATAATTGCTATAAATATTGGATTTATTAAAACCAATTTATTGTCAAAACATTTCATTAAAACAAATAAATCATTCTTTGATTGTCGGGGAAAGGGTTATGATTTACAATTAAGTTGTAGTCAAGGGTTATAACAATTGTTTCAGTTATAAGCTCTGAATCGCGAGATATAAAAATGAATTCAATTTTTGTTTAAATCCGTTAAACAATAAAATAAAAATCAAATATTATCTCAACGTTTTGATTAACAGAAAGTGAAATAATTGTCTTAAATCCCCAAAAATGGGTCGCATTTTGCACTTAAATCTCAATGAGAGTCAGCGCCGATCCCTAACCTATGTTATGATATTCATTAACTTTGCGGCCGTTTTGATATCAATATCACTAATAATAATAACTATTTATTCATATTTTAACTTCAAATCCCAATCCGCTCTCTTCGGCGAGGGTTTGGCGTTTGGTTTATTCAGTGTTGTCTACATTTTTGTGTCCCTTCTCATAGGTTTACAACAATTTACTCTCTGTTTTCTGCTTTACTACTGTCGGTATGTGTTTGTACTTCAGTTAATATGATTTGAATTGAAAACAATTGTTTCAATGATTGACAGAAAGAGCAAAAACCGGATTAATGTTATTGAGAACCAGTACTTGGTTTTAATCCTTTACTCATATCTCTTCACAATTGTGATAATATTTCCGCTAATTATTTACTACTCAAACCATTTCACTGATAGAGTTGACACACAAATCGATAAGGAGTTCAACACCAAAATGACAAAGTTTAGAGACGGAAGTGAAGACCAAAAGGTATTCAATGAAATGCAATTTGAATACCAGTGCTGTGGAGTTGACAACTACCAGGGTTGGTTTGGTGAAGATTGGCGTTCAGTTCAAGGAGTTGAAGGACCAGAGCTAAAACAATCCGTTCCTTTCAGTTGTTGTAAAAGTGATTACAAAGGGTTTTGTCGTAACGAAGCCATGAGAGCCGATGACATTCAAACCATTTACGAAAACGGATGCAAAGAAATGCTGATAAACTTCTTGACTCATAAACTCTGGTATACTATAGCGCTTTGGTGTTCAATAATGATCGGACAGGTATTCACTTTAATACTTCTTCAGTACTGGAATTCGTCGACAGAAAGTGCTTACAGAAACAAAGGTCATCCAAAACGTACTGACTTTGGATCGCTTTGGATACCATATGTAGGGGTTTGGGAGGAATTGAAAAAAGATTTCAAAGCACTGAAAAGTAGAAAAAAAGGTTTGAAAGCACCGGAAGAAAAGCAAAAACTACTCACAGTTACCACTACTTCACCGGATGAGAGTGAAAATGAGACCACATTTCGTAAGAGTGTTAGAGATATGAAACATAAAGTAATGGGCACTAAATCAAAGTCAAGTGCGCGCACAAGAGATCTATACTCAGGCATACCTAAGCCACCATTGCCGCCAACCGAACAAATACCTTCTGACCCCCGCCTATCGCCCCGTTATACCCAAACACAACCATCAAATTTGTGTTCAAATTGTCACCAATTAATGTTAGACAAACAAACGCATACCTGTGCTCACAATCACTCAACTGTTTTAATGGCAATCACAGACAAAGACTCCACTCATTCATCAGATAAAAGGGTTAAAAGAAGTGAAAGGAAGAAAAAGGAGGAAAAAAGTACAAGAAGTGATACTTTGGCTAATATTGGGTCTTCACTCGATTACAAACCTATCGGTGCTAAACATCACCACAAGAGTAGTGATAAAACAAATGTACAGAAGACAACCACTGAAGAGGAGGCGCACGAGAAGTCAGATTTACCAAATCGTAAATATAGGGAACGGTATTTCATACTCAAAGAGATTCGTTAATAAGAGGGGAAAAAGTCATTCATTAAAAACAGATTTGATTTAAATGTTATATTTATTTTTGGTTTTCATTGAAATAATAAAACAATTTCTCAGTTAATGTGAAAACTTGTAAATCAATGCTTAGTTTGTTTGAAAATTTCATAAAAATATTATTGAATTTAAAGTTATTTTAATTATTGAAGCGTTCATTGAGTTATCAATTCATTTGAATCTCTGTTGAAATCAAAGGACAAATCATTTCAATAACTGTTTATATCTTTAAAAATGATTGCAATTGTAATCATTGTCTTATGTTTGACACCAATTCAAAGTGAAAACATTTGTTCCCTAATTAAAACCAATGGTGTGTTTAAGGGTATTCAGGTTTACGACAAATGGTTGAAAATTGATTCAAAATGTAATCATAAACACGTCATGTATTCTAATGGCAAGGAATGGGAGTTACACATCACATGGAATAATGAGACCAATTGGCCGGACATTGGATACCTGAATGAGACAATTGATGTGATCGGTGTTGAAATACTCAATCAATTCGGGGTCTGTGGTGTAGACAACGATATGGTTTACACCGAGGAATGCAAACTATATAATGAAGTGATGAACAAATGATTTCAATTTAAATTAAGATTTGTAATCACTTTTATCATTGAATCAGATGACAGGAAAGGGTATTATAACTAATTGTTCGGACGGTGATAACGAAAAGTCTGCCAATAGTCTAAACATTACGCAAAAGTCCATTGTCTTCAGTCCAATAGCAATACACCCGTATGAATGGCTAATGGTTTTGAATGGGATGAGCATTAAGTGCTTTAAACCCCGAATTATGAGTATATATCATGAAAAACATTGTCTGAACCAGGACAAGTGGAAAATCCCTCAATTTGTTCAACAAATTAGTAAAGACTTTTACAAACAAATTGATGGCATTATTGTCATTGACTTGGGATCAGACGAAAAGAAAGGTCATATTATATTCATCAACAGTGATGGACTACAAAAGTATTGTTTTGTTCCCGAAGGACAGGAATTGCCATTTGAAGTAAACTTTTATTTTTAATTACTTATTATCTTTAATTAATTTCAATACCAGTGCACAGACGATGACAAACGTAAAGCATATTTTGATGAGTGCAGTTCAAAAGATTCTGGTCAAGTTTGGCGAACAGTTATATATGGTTTGCTATTTTGCTTCGCTTTTGCTTTCATTTCATTCCTTGTTTTAATTGTTTTACTTAAATACAGACAAAAGGGTAATCAAATAATCAGTGATTTAATTGAAATTAATATTAAAAATTTCATTTAATTTATTAACAGATACCGATGTCAAACCAAAATAGCACTTTCAAATCACTCTAACCATCATTAGGGGAAAGGGCTGTCAATATCTTTTGTCTCAACTGAAGAAAACTATTTGTTATCTAATTATTAATTAAATTCAATGATATTATTTCAAAAATATATTTCATTTTGACTTTAAATTGAAGTCATTTTAAAAATATAATAAATTAATTATTTTGATGTCTAAACACAAACAAACGATTAATTTCTTTACTCATATTCAGTGTACAAAACAAATGAATCATTATTTTAGTCAATATATCAAAAGTAAAAGTAAAATAAAAATTGAAATTTTAAGTCAAAGCACAGAAAATTCAAATTAAAAATAAATGCTTTAAACATGAAATTCAAATAAATATTGTCTTAATTGATATCAATTTAGGTTTTAATGGGTTTTCACTTCAAAATTCATAAAAATAAAGCCAAAACTCGTAAACAAAATGTATGTTTAGTTTAAGCCATAAAATACTTAATCAAATCAATTGCTCTCAAAGTAGAGTCTCAATGAATTAATGAGTCTCTAATGAGTAATGATTTAAATAACTTATTATAACTTAAACTATAATAGCATTGCATAAAACCTGAAACAAAAATATAAATACAATGAATAGTATTCACAATAATTTAGTTTCATCTGTAATGTGGATCAAAGTGGTTGTAATTATGAGTTTAAGTCAATCAGAACTCTATCAAATATCGGGGAGAAAACAACCATGCTCACAGTGAAAGCTCTGTTTGACTGCACCCATTCCTATACTATTATGCCTGTCATATCAAGAGCTGGGAAGTTTTTTCCGAAAATTCTTATTTGTTTTCAAGAAAGGAATGGGAAAATGGGTCCACTTGTTCAAAAGCATATGAAACCTTTGGACAACATACTATATACATGCAGTTCATCAGGAAAGTTGACAAAGTCACATATGAAGTGGTGGTAAGTATATTTAATATGCTGACTACTGGCAGAATTAACCAGGTATATTTTTAGGTTTGAGAATGCATTTTCTCCTTATGTGACTGAAAAATGCTTATTATTATTGGATTCATATTCCGGACAAAATGACGACAATATTTATAAGAATAATAATCAAATTAAAAGATTAACTATTCCTCCAAGGACAACTTCAGAAATTCAACCACTTGATATAGGTGTATTCCGTTATTGTAAATTATTCTGTAAACGTATATTTAATTTTGTTATATTAGAGCAAATAGATATAAATTTAAAAGATAGGAATAATATTTGTAAAATATGGAGTTTAATTTTTAATCAATTTAATAGTGATTCTTTTAATAATTTTTTTAAAAATTCTTGGAATTGTTTAGAGAACTATCCTGTTCAATTTGATTCTCTAAAATTTCAACAAATTCTGTTTGATATAGAAGATAATTCTTGTATTAATTGTAATTTAATTGCATTTGTTAAATGTTCTTATTGTAATAATTATTTATGCTTTGACGAATTCTTTAATAAATATCATTATCATTAATTTTATTATTATTTATCATTATTAATTAAAACTTTATAAATAATGTTTAAAAATTATATAAAAACTAAAAAAAATAAAATACCTGGTTAATTCTGCCAGCAGTCTCGAACCCACAACCTTTGGGTCAGAGGTTATGCACTCTACCACAGCGCCACTGCTCTATGAGGTCAAAGTGTTCTTAAATTATGTGCAATGTAAATAGATCAAACTTTGACCTCAATTTTGACCCCCTTAAACCCCCCATTGGATTTAAAAGAAAATATACATTTCTTAAAATGATATAATAAATAGATTTAGCAAGTTTATTTGTAAATTTCTGGAGAACAACTGCAGTGTTTCCATTGTAAGAGTAATGATCTTTACTTGCAGTGAAAGTCAATCAAAAAATATGTGATTCCTTGCCCTCAAAGACATTCACTCGACTCTAACACTAAGGAAAGACATTCATTCCCAACAACTACAGAGTATAACACAAAATAGTGTCAAATAAATCACTTCAGAGTCTATTTTTCATTATATTTTCACAAACAATAAGTCACTGATTAATGATTTTATCGTTGATTTAAAGCAATTGTTTTAATAAATAGTTAGACTGTCTTTGGATTGAAATCTTTTGGGAGTTTTCTCTCTCAAAGGAAATTGAATTTCAAAATCAATAATTAGCTTCACTTCTGGGTTATTGAAAAGTTTACAAAATTACTGTAATTTGAAAAATAATAGCATTTTTTAGGGAAAGTGTTTTGATAACGAAATCTTAACATCAATTTCAAGATAAGAGAAATTCATTAAAACTTTATTTAATTTTGATTTTCTTCTGATATTGAAAACTGATTATTAATTTATTGACTGAAAAATTCAAAATAGTTTTCAATTGATTATTATTTTTTAACAAACAGTTAGCGATAAATGTATTTCAGGTTTAACACTGAAATTAATGAAGTTTTTTGCAGTTCAGCCCCTGATATACAATATATATTAATATAAGGCCAATGATTGTCGAGTATTAATACGTTTCCATCAATAATCGAGGCTCTAATTTAGGCAGACTGTGCACAAAATCAATGTCTGTTCCCGATCTCCCCACCAAACCCCGCACTGAGACGCACACAAAACCCCTTTTAATGAGTTGTAGTGAGCCCTCAATTGCTTTACTTTTCTTCCATAGAGTGAAGGAATGTCTTCTGTTATTAGAGTTTAGGAATTAATCCCATTTGGGTCTAAACACATAGAAATACGTGATCTGTTGGGCTCAGCATTAAATTTTGAGACACGGCTGACGGCGACTGCAATGGGAAGGGGAGTGAGTGCTCTAAATATTCTTAATTTATATAATACTCAACCATCTCTTCCCTAACTTTGCACAAACTGTGTACAAAAGTTACTCAATAAAAGCCAAATTGAAGAGAAAATACAAATATTTTAAAACATTTTTGCCATAAAAATATACATTCAGTTCACTATTGTATTCATTGCTAAGACTTTTATTAAAATATGTCTAATGTTTGAGATCTGAAACCAACTGTTCCAACAATTTTAGACACTATTGTTATTATTATTGCAATTGTGAGTACATTATAGATAAGCTGAAGGAATGGTATGATTTGATTAACAGTTAACAGTGAATGAGTTGATGTAATATTTATGAAATGCATGGATAGGATGGATAGGATGTGTAGAAAATGATGCACTCATTCACTCATTCACTAAGTATTGAAAGTCTATATAAAAGACTATATATTGAATTGAATTATATTCAGAGAAACACAATATGTGTTGGAATTTGTAGTAATGTTTGCGATCAGTAATGCTATAGATATGGATGTGTTAGTACCGGTGCTCGCACTGGCCATTTGCTCAACATGTTGCAAATGTAGCTCAAAGTGCAGAGACATTAACGCCATAAGTCTAGTAATGATCATTACTTACCCTAAGTTTGGATCACTGACTGAACGCCTCTAAGAATCTGTTGTTTTTCTCGTTTCTCATATATGAGAAAAAAGTCCTCAACTGTTTTGCACAGTTATTACACAACTCGTTTGGGGGTCGTATACCAGGATAGCACTGACATTCCGTGTTTGACTAACATTAATCTTAAAAGTCTTTCTGTAAACCAATAGTTTTTAGACGACTCTGAATATTCAATCGATTTTCTGCACATCTTTTGTATTATATTTTTTTCATATATTTGTTGTATATCTATATTGAGATAAATTTCATTCTGGCTTTTGAACAATACTTTGACTGATTCTCTGTTTGTTTGGAGAATCTCCTCTTCCCCTCCCTTTCCTAAATGACTGGTAAGACATTCAGCACACGTACTGAAAACACTGTGTGTAAGTAACGATACCTTATATTCATTCCCCGTTTTTGCTAATAATTTGTGTCGACTTTCAGTCATATAAAGGAAATACTGATAAAAACATTTTGAGACATACAATAAGATCAACACATTTGCCGTCAGATCTGATATTTACATATGAATTGCTTTTTTATGAAACAAAACTATAAGAAATGTCAAACAATCTCTTTTCAATGCAATTATATGTTAACCCGGAGCTAAACAAATGAGAAGAATGTCATAAATTATGCATTATTTTTGTGCCAAACCCTAACTTAAAGTCAAATTCAAAGTTTCGACAAATAATTTCAATTCATTATTAATTATTTTAAAAGTATTTTCAATGAATTTCAATTTAAAAATGCATTTTTAATGCAAAAAACTTCTTAAGACTTAATGTTTTCTTAAATATAATAAAAAGTTTTTGTTTTTCGTAAAACTTTTTTTCTCACATTTGATGGCATAATAAAGCCGTTTATCGTTAAGTCTTTGCATTATTTTGAATATTATTAGCTATCAATCATCGCATCCTTAATACCATTCCTGCGCTTAACTTATCCATCAGTGATGGCCACAAATCTCATATAAGAATCTCCATCAGAGTTGTGCAGAAAAGCCATCTTTAATATAAGGCACGCATAGAAGTCATATAAGGCTTACTAAGGAATTGACATTTTTCTGGGTCTCTCCCCTACAGAGACATGTTATCATAAATTCAGAAATGTTTTCTACCCTCGCATACCAATAGCCACAAGAAGTGTATGCCTTCGCCCAAAGACTAAGCATTTATTTTTGCCAATTCTTTGCGGAATATTTTCCGTCAAAACAAAGCTATCAATGAATGCAATGAATGAGAAGAGACTGAAAGCAACGATAAAATTGAAAACTGAATAATAAGACACTTGAATGCCATCGACTCTGAATATAATAAGACATATAAAGACATTGAGTTTTATAATCTATTGCTTTGTTTTCAATCATAAACTGAGAAATGTCTTAATATTTATGTTATATAACAAAGAAAAACAAATTTTGTCTTTCGCTTAAGGAATATGTAATTCAATACAAGACTTATAAATATATTTATACTTTTATATCAATAATATTTATGCAAATCTTATTCATAAACAATCATTTTAACAGTAAATTCAATATATAAACGACGAAAGCATTCATTCATTCATTCATTCATTTCATTTCATTTCATTTGAATATTAGTTTTAAAATTACAAAACACTTTTCATTTTTCAAACAAAACGGATAACACTTTTCTGTGAAATGAGTTTTCATTGAAAAATATTTATGACTTCATGTATGACATGAATTTCAAAAATATTTGGACTGTGTTTTCAGATATCAGTTATATTTATAGACTTAATGTCTTTTATTGGCCGAAGAAATGGTACGTTAGTTGTGATGATCTATACGTGTGTTTCATAACTTCAATAATTAGTTAGTCATTCAAAAGTCATTTGAATATGAGATGTAATGTCGGAAACCATTAGTTTTAATGATTATATCTCTGGACTTAATATTTATCAAAATTAAACTCATTTTTAGTGAACTTTTATTATCTCTGAGTTAAAGATTAATTGTTTGCGAGACAAGTGTCACAAATATCAGAGAACATCCCATTTCTCTATTCAATAACATATCTATACAGCACTGATAGACACTAATAGAGCACAGGCTATGAGTGCAATGCGTTAATTAAATAACGTTTGCATTTATTATATATTCATGAATCAAATAGATAGCTATCGCACTGGCATTGCATTTCAGTTTACATCTCTGATTCAAATATAATTTTCTTCAATCAAATGTCTTTTCATTATTTTATTTATATTAAATAACGCTTTGCTATTAACTGAGCCATACCTGAGCTGAAAGGTAAGTGTTGCCAATGTTTCTGTCACTTAAGCGCTCAAAAGTCTTGTGGGAAACGATTTATGTCTTCAGATAATAGTCTGATTGTCTCTAATCGATGGCAATGTCTGTGAAGTAAGAGAAGAAATTTTTATATAAGAAAAGCATTCAATTCATAGACTTTTGTCTTCTATACGACTATTATCTCAAACATTAGTGTCAAACAGTCGAGAGAGAGAGAGAGAGAGAGAGAGCACAATGACTATCGCAATATGTCGTGTCTCTAATTTGGTTGATGTGTAGGTTTGGACTTGTATTTGATGTCAAAATCAATGCACGACTGACTGACTTAATCTGAATTATTATCTTTCAGTGATATTTTGAATTTCGTGTAAAATTTTATGAATCATTGATTGATTTTTATATTAATATAATTTTAGCTCAGATTTCATTCATAATGTCATTAAATCATTGAAAAAATTAATCTTTTAATCCTTTAATACTCTAATCAGTGATAGACAGAAAGGATTGGTATCTAAGGGTGAAATGCATTATTATTTTTTGCACAAAACAATCAATTTTTATTCAAAACTTGCAATGTATTAAAGGTTTCCAAATATCTCGGGTCATATATCATAGCATTTGGTGTGTGATTAGTTTGATATAGTTTTCAAACCCTTTATCTTCAATAACTCAAAATAACCCCCTTTTAGGGAACAAAGAAATGTAAAACAAACTCTTATTAATGAAAATCATTTTCACTTATATTGAGTGCAAAAACATAATTCAGAGACAATTCAGTCGTTAAAAGAGTACAACAAAAAATACAATTCAATTATTGACCCTTTTTTGGCGTCAAAAGCGCTTTTGTTATAAACATAAAACACAAACGTTTTCTCACTTTTGCATTAATAATGAGATTTTGATTTTTAGGGTTAACTGCCTTTCCCTTCAACTAAACTATCGACAAACGCACTGAACGGAAGCCATTGATGGGTAAAAATATATATTTCTTTATACCCTTTGGGATCAACTCTTTTCACATTTGAATTGCAGATAATATATAAACATATTATGATCTAAAGCTAAACTCAATTCAATAATAGCTTTACTTTTACTTTCATTTTTACAAATCATTATAAATATAAATAAAATTCATTTTACTTTCATTCCCTTCCCTTCACTACTCTTCACATTAACCCCTGGCAGACAACAGCCCGTCCTATCATTTCAATGATAGTAACAAAAGCTAATGATATCTCAACTGAATTCCTAATCAAGTCTTCAATTGCATTCAATTAATGGTTTTTCTGTCCAATTGGTGGTCAAGTGTTTGTTGTTTTGCATTCAGTGAACGTTAGGACAACGAAAGACTTGCATTAAGTCCTACTTCTGTTTACTATTGAACGCATCGGAGGGCTGACCACGAATTTCAATGATTATATCAATATAAGAGCCGACCATTTGAACCACTGAACCTACTGTGCACTGGTAGGTAAGGACACGACTGACAGATACATCTGTGCTCAACAACGAGTCAGATTTCAACTACAGTCACAACTAGTCTTGAGAATTGAGGCAAAGATTTGTTAGACTTTCTATTCATTCAAATATTACTCTCTTTTCTCGTAATACAGAATATAATCAATAGTTTTTGGTTTTGATTGCAAACAAACCAATTGTGAAAAAATTATTTCTAGTTTTTTTGGATATGTTGTTGGAATGCCTGCCAATAGTCTAACAATTCAGGAAAGGCGGGCCAAGGCTTACGAAAGCAATTTCCGTCTTTTCAACATTTATCAAATGCAAGAGATTCTTGTGGCTAAGGATTACTATTGGAAAGGGAGAGAGGAATGATTGAAGAAGAGGCAGAGAGAGAGAGAGAGAGAGAGAGAGAGAGAGAGAGAGAGAATACATTAAAACTTATTGCCTGTTTATACTGAGGGCACAAAAGCCCCGACAGTTTTGGTTATATTTGTGATCACACTATGAATACCACATAAGAAGAAAAGTTAACTCTATTTAAGATGAATTGCTTTTGAAATCAGATTCACATCTAATACTTCAATACACTTATGATTATTTCATTGAAATGTTAAACTACACAAGAGTTTCATCTATGAATGGATAGCCAAACACATGGTGTGAATAAACGGCGAGTAATGCCAATGAACAGTGATTTGCACAGATCTGTCGCTCATATCCTTCAGTCTTAATGTCCAGAAAATCCTTTTCCGATCAAAACTTTTTTATTTGTAAAACAATTTATAACAATCATCACACTCTGTGATCAACACATGATATGTCTGTCATTTGTATGAATTTATATATAAAATGACGAATCGGTTTGAATTGTATTTCGTCTGTAACTGATGTCCACTGAAATCAAACACAATTTTATCGTCTATTTTATGTCATCTCTTATTTTGATTATATTTTTTGCTAACTTTGCCATAACTTTATAGCAAACCATAAATATAAGTAATATTTTTATCAATTTTTCCCTGACTTAAGACAAAACCAATATTTAATGACAAAAAGTTGTGTTTTTATATTTATTTGTGATTTTCTCAGCAAAACAAAGAAAAAACTTTAAGTTTTGTATTCAAACCATTAGTTTTTATATCAAGCCTTGAAAGTGAGGCCCAAATCCCCCTAAATGTCACTTCACAGCAAAGTTAATCTGGTGTCTGAGCTATACAGCAGAGCCTATGCCTGTGCTCTAAACCTAAGTTTCAATCAAAGCTATTCTGGTTTTCAAAACTGTCTAATCCCAGGCCTTAGAAATGTCTGACCTTTACATTTAAATCTCATTAAAAGGTTTGTAATAAATGAAAACAAAAGAGAAAATTATAATTGAATTAAAATGAAACCAAAAGTTTTTATCACTTCTTATACCCGGAACAGTTGAAACCAAACCAAACCTACAATTACTTGAAACTGACTTTAATTTCCTTTCTTTGCATTACATTTGTATTATTTTTGTATTATTTTGTATTACATTTACTGAACAAAAGAAAACTTCAATTCTTTGCACTTATTTTGCAAATCAAAGCATTTTCTTTGATAAGAGGTTTTGGTTTTGATTTGAATCCAAAGTAATGCAAACTTTAATTATGTTTTACTTAATAATAGGAAAATCACAGAAAGGAAAGGCATATATTAGTGGAGAGGGAATGGGAGAGTAGATGAGTGCACATGAATTGAATGGTATGTCAATCCTATTCTGAGTTTATGTGTGCCTACAAATCAATATTAACTAAAATTAGTAGAAATATTCTAAAAATAAGTTTAATTTGAGTTCCGGTGCTGAGACTTAATTTCAATAAAATGTTTGGCATAGCCTTCACTCACTCCTACACAGAGTACATGTGCTCTCTATTCAAATGAGTCTAAATTTTTACACTGAATACTAAATTAGGAATTATTTGTGTATTACCTCTGTTTGCCATTCAATGCCTATACAGAGGGAACGAACAGTCGTTCCTATTATGTAATGAATCACTGATTCTTCCACTATATCTCTCTCCCCTTCCTCTCATTGTTTTGCAACCGTTCCCAACAAATCTCAATCCAAAATCTCATAAATTGATCTAAACTTCACTTATATTGTCATTCATTTGCACTTAAAATATGACATAATTTTGTTCTCATATTTTAATTTGTGGTAAAATATCCGTCACTAACAACACAACTATCCTGTCGTTAGTGGAAAGACATTTCAGAGAAAAGTAAAAATAAAACACAATATAATGTTAAAGAAAATTAAGGCTTATTTGTGTAAAAATGATTTAAACAACTGAGCGCTTGTGTTGGGCCCGACCTCTAATAAATTGTGACAAAACCTTATGTAATAATAAGCATAAAATTGTTGTCAACGATAAAAATTAGGGCCAAATCTGAGCCCAAAAATTGGTTTTGTGTTACAAATGCAAACCAAAAGATTAGTGGAAACCCGATCTCCAAAAAACCAATTATTAATTCACTAATGAAATGACATTTTCTCTTCAATTAATTTTACATTTTATAAGTTATCACAAAAACTCTATTCATATATGAAATGCAAGAATAATATCAAATTTTAGTCAATTATTTGCTCACATATTGTCTGCAGTTATGAATGTTATACAAGAATTTATTTATTATTTATAAGACTCGAGGGATGAGTGGAGATCGTAGAGCACAAGCACTGGTAGATAGACATAACCACCACAACAATAGATGAGAGAGAATAGAAAGTAATTTACGGCTCAGTTGTGTATCAGTTGTGAAAGAAATATAAGTTTTGCTGTAATTTATAATTTTTCTCAGTATTTATCACTCATTGAGTGCTTTGTGTGAAATAATCAGTGATTTAAAGTCGGATTCAATTCATTGATTGAACTGAAAGTGAAAAACCAATAATAAATTGAAACCAAAAAAGCATTTCCAACGACAAAGACATCACATTTACATCCAAACCCTCTAAACAGCCATTCCTTATATAAAACACTCATTATTTGCACTAAAAATGATTATTAAAGCACTTAATCTTTGAGACGGATCTCATTTAGGGCTTAAGAAATAAATGCATAATTGGTTCAGCGTTTGCATTGTGTACATACCAGTGCTCTGGATATCATACAACAATGCATACGTAAGACAAATCGGTAGTCCCTCAGCCCTGAGATGTCTTGTGCTCTGCATATAGTCTACCATTGATTTGATATAAACTTATAATATCTGTAATTCATTGATACGTTTGTGAAACCAATTTAACGGTTCCTTGACTTCACTCTCACAGACAGTGAAGTGAAAGCACAGTTAGTATAAGAGGAAGAGTCACCACAACTGACTGAGAGATTGAATATAAAGCAGACCTTTGGGTGTCTTCTACTGCCTGTGCTCTGAGAGTGAAGTCAATGACAAATACTTTATACACTTCTTAGGCATAAATGTCTTCATTTGGTACTCATTTCCACAACTCTTAGTCCACTCTCACTGACTCTAAGACTGTCTTTCCTGTCGTTCCCTCACATCTAAAATGCTAATCAACTCAATGGTAAGGACACAGACATCCAGTGCTAACCGTATATCCATTTAATCCGCTTTTGCCTCAGATTTATGGCAAATGTGAAGTAAATCTCAAATAAAATGTGAGTTTTTTGACACAAAAAGTACACTAAATGTCAAACATTTAATACAATTTAATTAAACATTAGTTTAGTTTTGATATCAAATACAAAATCACTTTTAATGGGTTTTAAGGGGTTTTAAGGGGTATTTAAAAACTTTATTTCATTTGACACACAGTGAGAGAAGAAATACAAAACTGTTTTGTAATTAAAATAAAAAATATTTAAAAATCAATAAACAATTGAAAACTTAATTAAACTTTGAGTTCAAATGATTTGAAACACAATTAACACAAAAAAGTGATTAAAAATAAAATGAAAATTAATTTTGAAATAAGTTTTCAAATGAAAGACAAAAACATTGAAAGTCTTCAGACATTAAGACATTAAACGACTGTTTCTTAGCCTTTGTTTGTAAACAAACAACAAATCAATAAATAAGTGATTGTTTTGTAAATCAATATCAAAAACAACATAAACTCGTAATTAATATCCATTTTTAGGCCCTTTTTAGTCAACACTCAATCACTTTTCACACCGTTTTCTATAACCCCTTGGATTCCAACCCCTGTTTAATAGTACCGGAAGTTGTGTTCAATATTTTTGTCCCAAATCTGAGCACTTGTTTTGGTTTTGAAACTAAAAGTGATTTAAATATCAATTGATTTGTGTTTTTGTGCGTAAATTGAGTCCACATTTGAAGACATTGTTTGCAATGAATGGTAATATCAATGAACTATTGGTCACCAAAAGTGAGGCCAAAGAAATGGTTAAGCAATTGAGAGCTCAAAACAAAAAGGTATCAAATATTTGGTTACAATTGTCTTCACTGTTGTCTCACCTCTGGATCTGATCCACAGATAAGACAACTGCGCTCTGAAGTGGTGGTGATGTTGGCATCCAATGGCCGAATGAAGACCAAAACCCAACGCATCGTTCAGTCGTTGAATAAATTAATTACCGATAAAATGCTTTTAAACCAAACCCAAGGTTAGGCCCAAAACTCAGGGGGTTTTGTAGTTAAGGGGTATTTTATTGCAACCTCTTATCCACTCATTAATACAGGCGTTGAAGAGATGAGCAAAGCTTTGGCGGAAAATAGGCTTTTATTGAAGGATTTGACAAAAAGGGGCGAAGAGTTTGAGGAAGTGTTCAATGATTTGAACAAAACTTTGGATAAATTCAAATCAGATGAACAAGAGTTCAGAGATATTATCAGAAATTTAAACTAAAGTTACCTTTCCTTTCATTCACTCATTTTCAGCCATTGTTTGTAAATAACAGTTATTTTGTGTTTTAAATAAATGTATAAAAAGTTTTTGTTTTAAAAATAACTTTACTTTTGATTTGAATTCAATTTATTTCTTAGACTTTCAGTCCTTTTGTGTCCTTTTGTGTGCTTTCAGTCAATTGTCTGTCAGTTTTTGAGTCATTATTCTCAATGAAAGCACTGTTTGTTTTGACACAAAAAGATCTCTTCGTTTGGATTCAATCGATGAATAATTAATGTCTGTTTTGTTAGACTTGAAGATCAGATCAGAAGAAGTTATAACGAAATTCAAGTCAAAGATTGGTTTAGACCTTAACCTCCAGTAATGGCTTGAGTGCACTGGCATTCAAGTCTTGGTTAAACAATATAACAATGGGAAGAGTAGGAGAGGGATCACTTGAAGAGAACTTAATTTGAAAGATATCTTAAGTCTAAGTCTGAATGAGTTGTGTTTTCTCAGAGACAAAGGGATAGAGAGGTCTGAGTTGTGACACAAAAAGCGATTTGAAATTCAAAAACAAATGAAAAATGAGTTCAAAATAAATCAATTCATTCATTCATTTGGATACTCTTTCCCTTCCTTTCCCTTCTCTTCACTACTCTATTGTAATATTCGTTCAATTCTTTAGTCTCTCTTTAGAGCAAAGCCTTTAGGATTGGTATTCGCTTTACTCCCATCTCAAACACCCGTTCCTCTTAATGGCATTCCTCTTGCAATGAGTTTTTATCTTATTTTTTAGTTTATTTTTTCTTTGGTTTTGAATAAAAAAAGATTTTTTCGTTAAATAAATCAGAATTTTCTGAATTCATAGCAAAAGTTATTCCGGTTTTGGCCTTTCATTCAATATTTTTACACATATTTTCATGTTTTGTATAAATATTTTGTTATAATGTTTAGAAATAATCGTATTTTTCATTATTTATTCATTAAGTGATAAAAAGATGGTTTTGTTAGTAAACAATCAAACCATAGATAAGACTAATGACTGACTGTTTATTTGGTTTCCTTGCCGTTTCTGGCTATCTATCCGCCCGTTCCTCAAACACTATTATACTCTAACAGTAGTCAATGAGTAGCAGATATATTAAACTTCCGGTGCTTTCCTTTCATTCATTTTATCCTTAAGGGGAAAGTTTAAAATGTAATTTAACAGCTTTTATGATTAATTAGGGGGAAAGGGGTATAAATTATGGCATTTCAAAGGTTTTGTAATTTTTTCTCAATTTTTAGACAAAAGTTTTTTATGAATAACATTAAAGTAAATTAAAAATAAGTTTTAACTGAAAACATGTTATTAAAAATATGAAAGATATCTTTATTGAATGAACTGTTGGTTTGAATTCAACAAAAAATATCACAAATTATCTAATCCTGTGTTCAATGAAAGAGATTTTGAATTAAATTCACTCAAATAAGTGAATGTTTGGTTTACTTTGAAATAACATTAATATCAATAGTCAGTCTGTTTTGACTATCATTTGAATTGCGTTTAAAGACTAAAAACAACAAAAACCTATTTATTAAACTCAAGGTCTTCTCATTTATTAAACAAATTTATTTCATTTGCAAACACTTTCTCAATTCAAACATTCATTTCTGAGATTATTATTGAAATTAAAAGTCAATTGACAACTAAATGGAGGAAAACTGCGAAGAAGTGAGTATTGATTTGAAAAACACATTTATAATACAATTAATTACTATAAATGCAAACATACCCAGGGATGTGCAAATGGCACGTCAATAATCGCTGGCCCGGAGGCTATATTTAATAACTATTTCCAAAACCTTAAACATGATATGCCTGAAGAAGACGTGGAAATGTTCAAACAACTTTCAATACGGATAACAAATCTGCTTGATGCACTCGAGAAACAGGGGCTACAACTCAATGAACTGAATAAACAGGTAGTCATTTGAATCATAACTTCTGGAATCGTATGACTCATATCTAAAACCCTATCTAAAAGTTTACCCAATTTTTTGGTAAAGTTATTGAAAACTAATCCAAAGTTTATATAAAATCATAAGAATTTTCAAACCATTTGATAACAGATTTGAAAATATTTTTGTTTCACAATATTCTTATCTTTTGAAATGTGAATTTAGACCCAGGATCAAGAGAACGAAATAAATGCCTTAACTATGGAGAATGACACATTGAAAAGTGAACTTGATCAAATCAAGTCTGATAACAGAGAGTTTGAGTTAAGAGTCGATAGTTTGGAGACCAATGCAAAAGAGAGGAAACGTGAATACGAGGAACAGATCCAAGACTTGATGGTTAGAAATGAGGAATCAATGAAATGTTTGGCACAAGAGTTTGAGGAGAAGCTGAGTATAAGGCGGGAAATGCATGAAAAGCTAATGAAATATATTTTGGAAAGACATAAGACTTTGTTAAACACAGAGTTATAGACATTATATTAAACAATGTTTTTCTGATTTTCTTATATTTTTGTTTTGAATTGTAATTGAAATCTATTTACAAGTTATTCATACTTTGACTTAAAATCAAAAACATTTGACAATTTGTTTAAAACTTTTTAATTGATTTGAATTTTGATTAAAATTTCTTAAAAGTATTTAATTTTTCAATCAATTATTGACTGAAACTCTAGTTTTGATTAAATATACAACTGATTGAAACACAATAGAGTGCTTCATAAGTCCACTTCAAATAACTGATGCATTGTATTCCAGACCCACTCTATCGGCACTCAATTGTATGCCAAACACAATGAGACCCGAATTGAAGATAAAGACAAACCATTAAAAAATTTAATGTTATTTTCAATAAATTTTTAGAAATCGATGCCAACTCTCAGTCTTTGATAATAGTATTAGTGACGACAAGGAGTCAGACAGTACTGGAGGGCACTGGAAGGCATTGATGCACAACACTAAACAAGGTTGGTTACAAACAGATAGTGAGCACAGGGAGCAAAGGATCGTTAGTTGTTTAGGGGAACACTCTTTACTATAATCTAATATAAAAGTTGAAGAGAAGAGAGAACTCATTGATCTCTTGGCTTATTATCCGTTGACAACAGTATTGAATAATTGGATTCAAAATATACACAAAAAGGTTTCTCTAAACTAATTGACAAGTCTTTGGTCTTTGAAGAGTCAGACAAAGAGTTGATTATTGAGGAAAACCACCCAAACCTCCAAAAGTGAGAGTTTGTTTTGTGCATTCATTTTTTGCATTCAATAAAAGCTAATATTTTTTCATTCATTTATTACTTGTGTTTTCATTTAATAAAATAAATCGTTTGTCAAATGAATCTGTTTTGATGTCTGACAGAAGAAAATGTGACAAAAATATAAATTATGACAAAAATGTCTGAAATATAAGAAATAAAATGTTTTTTATTTTTTCAGTTTATTATTAAACTGCAAATCAATTGACAATCGATTGCAAGACTTGTTTAATATTTATTGTGAAACAAAACAATCAAATATTTATAACAAAACTTTGAAATAAATTTACAAAAAGACAACTAAAATATCAAAACTTAAAACTTGAGGCAAAATATTGTCATTTTATGAAACCTTTTATAATTGGTTTGATTTTTATACTAAAGAAAACTTTAATTTGATTTGAGTTTTAAACTTTTGTTTTATATTTTATAAGACTTTTATATATTTTCGTTATTTTGAGAGAAATCTTTAAAATATTTATTATTTTTATATTATTTGTTATAAAAGTCTAAAGAATTGAAAGTAAAGTCGATTTAAGTCTGAATACAATAACTCTCTTATATATTAAACTCATTTCTCATATATAAGGGAATGTTATGTAAGTTATTATACATAATATCAGAATTTGTTCATTTCTCCCCTCAAACACATATGAAGGAGAAGTTAGTCTCTGGCCAACCAGTCTACCAGTGCTTCCCTGCGTTTAGTGGTAGGGGTTTCTGCACTACTGATTATAACTGTATTATATAATTCTATACCTTCTCATAGACTAAATCGTATGTATATATTAAATACTGGTATTTCACTACCAGTGCCAGAGTTTTGCTCAAATTTCATATATTTTGTGCACAAAAATAATGGCAACAAAAGAAAGAATCGATTTTTTGAATGACAGCCCAAAATGAGAGTCTGTTTTTGACTTTGGTTTCAGTTATATTTCAGTCGATCTCTCATTCATTTGAATGTACCAGTGCTATACTAATGCCATACCAGTGCTATAACTCAATTCACCTGAATTTAGATGTGAAAAGACATACATATGAATGGATAGATATTTACTCAATGTCTCTCTTCGTCTCTCTCTCCTCCTCTGCAGTAAACCTCATACCAAACCCCCCTTCGCTGTGCATAAAAGTAATTTTATTTACACAATAATAATGTCAGGCCTTATGTTTGGCCTCAAAATCATTTACACAATAAATGACAAAACATCTGAAAAGTCTTATCTATTAATTGACTTTATATTAATTAAATATAATTACAATAATTGAATGAATGTCTCATATATTCAGCGCTTAATTGACTCAAAACTAATTAAATAATGATTTACTGAATGTTTAATAAGAAATGTTGTTTTGGATTATATTGAGTGCAAGGAATGGACGAAGAGTTCATTGAATTCAATGTTAAAGTAATTCAAATGATTTAATGTTTGCGTAAATTAAATGTATTATAAAAGGGTCGACTAAATTCTGGGTCCTTTTATGGCTCATAAAGTTTGACAAACTATAATCAAAAGGCACTTTCAATTGTGCACTCAATTGATTGTTTAAATGATTTGATTTGTGGTTTTGGATAAGATTTTCAGATAAATCAAAGATAAAAACATTCAAATAAACAAAAATCGCTTTTAAATATACATTAACTCCAGATGTCAATCCCCGGAATACCCTGGTTATCCATACGAACATAATTGAAGTCAGATTAAACTGATTTTACAGCAAATATACTAAAAAAACTTGACTTTTGATGAAAATTAGTTTTTTTAATGAGAAAATTTAATTCAATTTAGTCTTTAAACAAATATAGAGTTTTTTTTAAATATTCATTAAATCTATGAAAGGATAGGTAAAGGACAACAAAGGATAGGAAGGGTAGGAAAGGGTAGAAAAGCTTAAATGTAAACAAAATTATTTTCAATTGAGGAACTGTTGTCCTAATTATAGCTTTTATATGATATTAGACTTTAATTCTTATTAATATTCTGTAATTCAAAGTCTAATTAACAAAACCCAGTGAACCGATAGCTAATGTAAATTGAGCTCAATTTGAATACAAAAACCTCAGCACTGGGTAGTGAACAGAATATTTGCTGAATAAAGTATTCCGGATAAAAATAATCCGCTGTTGTGTCGGAAAGGTGTGCATAAAATACTGAATTATATTCAATAGATTGAGAATAAAATAAATTATAGTATTTTTTGTGTAATATTTTCTGAAAAATGGTTTTTATCGACAGATATTAATATTAAACTCATATTTATTGCTGAATCTCTAAAAACTAATTGAAAACCTGTAATACAATTGGCTTTTGAATAATACAAACAAAAGGTCTCTTAAAATGTTTACACAAATTGACATTTAGTCTAAAAGTTTTGAATTAATATTAAATTTGTTGTTTAATATCTGCAAATTTGCTGAATAAAGAAGGTAACTGAGCTGTACAGCTGAGGAACAGCAGCTTTTGTTAGATATAATTAAAACAGAGAACCGACTAATGAGAGTCGAGAGCATTGGTTTTGTTATTTTGATGTCTGACTCAGTCATCAGTGCCTTACCTTTCATATAATTATTATCTCTTATAATAGTTAGGAATAAAGTCTAGAAATATGAGTATTATATAAAACATAATGCAAGGGAGGAAAGGCATGAAATGAAAGTGCAGTACCGATAGAGTCATATTCACAACAATCCTATTGTATAATATAACATAGAGAGTGAACACATGTTGTCTTACTACCAGTGCTTCACTTCATTATATATTAAAACAAGAATTTTCTCTTGAGATTCATTTAAATAGTGAAGAAGTGCCTGAATAACAGAGCACTGTTAGGTCATCACATGAACTAGTATTAGCGCTAAAACATAATACTTGAAGTCAAAGCCTTATTATATCTTAAACCCTAAAGAAAAACCTTTTACAGCACTTGTTGTTAACAAAAAATACACAACTTTTTTGACATAAACTTTGTTTAATAATAAAAAGTGTTAATAATCTCTCAGTTTTTCTTTCATTCAAACTATTGAACTGAAAATCAAAATCAAAAGCACAAAAACTTTTTCAAACAATTCATTGAATGCTTAATATTCTCAGACATTATGTTAAACATTGTTTATAGACATGAAATCAATTTAAGCGAAGTCTTTGGAGAGAAATTTTGCATTCATTTCATTACAACAATAGAGTTATTAAGTGATAACAAAATTAAAACATAAATATTAAGGGTTTATAACAAAAATATTTTAATATCACAACCAAATGCTGTGTTTTATTAAATTAAGTAATTTATGACAGGATTTCATATTTTTTCTCAACATTTATCGCTATATCTTATCTCTGGTGTAATTGAAAACATTTGTGAGAACTAAATGAGTGAATGAATTGATGTTTTCGATGCAAAACTAAAGCATAAAAATGTTTATGGATTTAAAGCTGAATATTCTTTACATTAGGCCTATTGTCAGATCAAATAACTCAAACATTTATTGAGCTTTTTTTCATATCAAATAAGTCTTTGCCCTTAAAGGCACTAACAGAGCACTGGTATTCATGTCTACCTAACGTTTTGCGCTAAGATTCGCCTTTTAAGCAAATTTGTTTCGTTTCATCACATTATAGTGTTCAGGGAATTGAAGAATTGTATTCAATATAAGGGTATCTATAATATGATTGTATATTATATTACTTATTCCTGTGCTTCCAATGCATAGTTAGCATAGCTTTACAGTTGGAGAAACGGTATATCGATTTCAACAATACTGTTGAAGGAAAAGGGACTGACATTTCTTACACTGCTTTTGCACGCAAAAAACGCATATCGCATATAAGAAAGTGTGTCTGAGCCTATGATTCCGGTGCAGTGCTCAGTCATATACTAAAAAATCATTAGGGCGTTATCCAATATATTCTCCCCTTATTCTGCTAATTTGCATACAAAGGTGAAAGCTAAAAGCCCCTGATTATTGACGACGAGTCAAGACTTATAATATATTTTAATATTATCTAACATTTATATGAAAATGAATTTCTCTCTCTCTCTCTCTCTCTCTCTCTCTCTCTCTCTCTCTCTCTCTCTCTCTCTCTCTCTCCACTTGTATTACTTCAAAGACTTAACATTTCTCCAAAAACTACAGAATAAGTGAAAGAAATTACAATTTATTCCAATATTTATTAGTATTTCGTTATTTGTCTTCAGACACACAAATCCTGACAAAACGTATACATTGTTTGCATTTTATTTATTATTTTGTGTTTTCTTTTTGTCATTTCTATTCTTAAACTGAATTTATTATTGAATAAACTTTTGTATAAAATCTTTACTTTTCAAACATATTTCATGTGTTTTACTTACACTGACTCTTTGAGACAACACCAGTGTTTTGACTGAAAAAATAGTTTATAAGAATATAATACAAGAAAAATATCATTATATCTAAAGTTAATATAATTTTCTTCGTATTTCTGGCCTCTCTTTCCTCCCGATGCCAGATATACACATTGTAAGCGAAATATTAAAGTAGTGTTCACTAGAGATAAGACTTTTTATTCGCTTATTCTAAGGCACTGTACTATTGGTTTGGTTTTTATATCAATATTATTATTATATAAGACATACACTGTATATAAAGCACAGTTAGTCAAACAATATATTAGTCTATTGTAGGCATCGGAGGCTTTATTTTTCTCAGTTTTACATTAAATTGAAATATAATTTCATTGAAATAATAGTATAATAAATGATCTAAAATATAGTGAATGCTAACTATTGTACAGTACATGTCTGTGCTCTCAGCACAAGATGTTAACCAAATGGCAAACAAAACACTGACTTCTATTCTAGTGTTAAATTCAATTGAATGTAAATTTCAATTCAGGTTTAAATAACTTTATTTTTGCGATCAATGGTATGAAAGCAATGAATGAATGAATTGAATTAAAATCTTAATAAAAATTTCTGTTTTCTCTATAAATATGTGAAAACACTATTTACTTGAATAAACAAATTGCAATTTATTTACAAAAACTGTTGTCGTTTTAAATCTAAAAATCATTATTTGATTTCTTTCTCACATATAAAACAAATTCAGTGAAAGTTTGTATTCAAAAGCCAAACAAATATTATATATATTTTTAACTAAACATTATTTTCTTAAACAAATAAAACTTTCAACAAAATTGCCTCTCATTTGATATAATAGTAGTTATGATTGCTTTCATTCAAACATTTAGTTATTTAGTTATTGTGTCTCTGAATGTCCTAAAAATTTAATAACAAAACCCATTAAACCATTTTTCAGAGCATTTGTTATAAAGTGTTTCAATAATACTGTTTTCAGTGATTACTAAAATGCAGTGACTTTTGGCACAAATGCTGTCGCCATTCAAATAAACTTTTGCTTTTCTGCCTGTTCTCTAACTTCTGTGCCACAAACTTCTGTGTCAGATATTGATCCGTAGGGCACAAACGTATAGACAATGTTTTCACAGATTTATGCACAAACTCTTGTGGCAATACTCTGTTGTTGCTCAACAACACCGGTAGTAACTCAGGCACACATACGTGAGCTCAAGTCCCACATGTCTGCTCATATCATGTCTTAGTTTATCTATCTTTCACTCCCTTTCCCCTCACTATTCACTGATATTTATTGCATCAAAACAACCACTGATTTCAGAACTGAATATTGAGATATAGATTGTGAGTTGAATTGGGTTTGGGTTTTGCAAAACATTTTTATTTTCAAACATAAAAATATACTTCATTTGAATCCATGTCTGAGCCATAGATTTGAGTTCAAGTTTAAGTTAAGGTATTTTTTATATTCCCTTCAATTCATTATAAATAAAATGTTTTTTATATAAATTTCAGTTCAATTCATGTCTAAAACAGTCATAAAAATCGATAACAAGAAAACATATTTCACTTATATTTCTAACAAATACTTCAAAAAATGAATTGCATTTTAATTGAAAAGTTATGTTAACATCAAAATTATTAATAAGTAGTTATATAACAGACAAAAAAAGTTTTGCTTATTTTGTACTATTATTTCAATTGGTTTTTATCATAGCCTCAGATATAGTCAAGAATTTGAAGAATTTTGAAACAAACAAAAAATTAATTATAAAATATTTGAATCAATTTCTGTTGTTATGTTTGATATCATATCAAATGGAAAGACCTTTCTTACAATTGTATTTCACAATTCATAGACCATAGCATAGCATCAAAATTAAATTCATTTGATATTAAGTTATTTTGCATTCAATCTCTCATATTATAAATAATAGCATTCAAGCTATGCCTCAGTTATTCGTATGCTTTTAATTTTGATTAAGACTAGGGAACAGACATTTCTAACGTTCCTCTTTCTAATGCATTCTTTACATAGAGTAGGAAAATATTCGAGAGTCGAGTGCAACGCCTGATCCCCTACTCCTAAGAACTTAATCAAATGAAATGACCATAAAATACAAAATCTAATGCCAACTAAACATTGATATTATTTCGTCGATACTGTGGTTCACATCATATTCAGTGAAAAATTCTCTGCTTTCGCCCCTATTCTGGATATCATTTATATAAACCTCAGGGGAATTGCATTGACTCTCAATAATAAAAACATTTCTGATATTATGGTTATAGTATTGGCTCTTTATATACCCCTGTCTTTTTTGCGACCCCTGTGTCTCACTGTTTATAAGTGGATATTTAGGATTTGTTTTTCAAGCGTACAAACAATTTACTAGACTTTACATATCAATTGTGAGACACATCGGACACAAATCACTATTTTTCTCAACTCTTACATAAATCTGTTGAACATTTGACATGAAATCCATTTAAGTGTTTGATTCACAAAATTATTTGTTGAGAAAAAAATCCAAACTTTTATTATTTTATTACAAAAACTACTGTTTTATTTCAAAAGAGGTTTTTGTTATTGTTTTTTGCTTTCAAAACAATTACTTCAAAAACTAACGGATGTTTGGATTGTTTATCAAAGAAATAGAGAGAAAAGACATTATATTAGTGCAAAACCAATGCGTTTTTGTATTAGTTCACTGGTCATTGTTTACGCCTTTTTCTTCAGTGCCTATTGTCTATACAATGCCTTTGAATTGGTTTTCAGTTTATAAGATCAAAGGGAGACCAAGAGCTTCGACCATAGCATTGAGATTTGTCCATAGATTTAGCAGCTATTTCGCATTGTTTTGTATAAAATATTAGAGAGAAGTTAGAGCACAGGAGTGACGGCACAGGCACTAAAGGTTGACTAAACCATTACAATAATTCTGTGTCGAGTCGACTGACTTTCATGTCTTAATTCTTATATATATTGTATAATAAACGGTATATAAGACTCAGAATCTGTGACTTATATCTAAGTATTTTTGCTTTAGTTTCCGATAAAACTAAACGACATTACCATTCAGTTCAGGACAATAGTGTTGGTATAAAAGTTTTCCGGAATAGTCAGCACTGGTAGGACATAAATAGCATATAAAAAGCACACACTTTAGTACAAAATAGTAAATCCGTTATTTCGGACCATTTGGCTCATAGAAAGTGAAATAAAGTCTAAACATTGAGATAAAAGTCAATTCTGATTGAAGTTTGAATCAGTTTTTCACTACAAATACAGTGTATATTGTATTTCTTACGGCTATTGCAAGACTTATGCCTTATTTGTTCCCAAAGCAAGAAAATAGCATTTAATACATGAAAACTCAGCAAAAAGTTTTGAATCAATTTATATAACAAACAATAGAAACGAAAAATTTATTTCTCTTTTATTTGAAATAATTTTGTTTCTGCACTGAAAGCTCATTTGAAATCTGAATTTCATTTAATATTTTTATTACAACATTAGTGCAAATGAAACACAAAATCATTTTCAACACTACATCTGATTCAACACAACATTATAATTGAATTCATGTTTTAATTGAGTTCATTGCAGATAATCAATGATAATGTTTGAGATAAAAGTGAAAATTCATTGCAATTTAATTACATTTTCAATGCATTTGTAAAACAAAAGTATTGCAAAGAAGTGTCATTTCGAGCGTAAAACTCAACAATTGTTTCACAAAAACCTTTATTTGTATTCAAAATAAATGTTAAAATATATATTTGATTCTCACCTGATATTGATGTCACCCTTGATATCAGTACAACATATAATGCAATCACTTCTTATTGAATCGTTTTGTACAGTAAATACACTACAGTTTCACTGATATTAAACTTTTCTTTGAGTTCAAAGTTATGTCCGATATATCAGTCCTCTTGTAATGTAATATCTTTTTTGAGTTCAAAATCAAAGTTTATTTTTTGTCACATAAGAGTTGTTTAATATTATAAGTCATATATAAAACACTTTTATTGTGAAAATTGAAGCAAAGGTTAAAATATTTATACAAAAAAAATCAATTTTTCAAAAAAACATTTTCAAAAGTGTTATCGAAAGCCAAAGATTGAGAAGAAATTGATTGAAAAACAACTTTTATTTTGCTTTACATTTACATTGAAATTAAAATTCTTGTGAACATTGAATAAGAGATGAAAATTGAAAGCTTTGACACAAAAAAGAGATGAAAAGTGTTATACAAAACACAAGTTTTTTATTCAGGTTTTCTTAAAATTATATTTTCCTTCAAATCTGAAGAATAAAAAGTTTTCCCAAAATATTCTTCTTCTTAGAGAATAGTTGGACAAAAAGGATGAGCTCTTTCTTCAATACAAAGCATACACCGACTGAATAAGTTGGGTATCTGTGCTCTGAATAGTGAACCGTATGCTAAGGAACACCACATGAATGGCATGGCTTTGAATCTGAGATCACAATTGCGCGAAAGGAGAGTTGCCATAGAGATAGGGGTTTTAATAAATAGTGAATTCAAAACTAATTTTTTCATTTCAATACAGACGAGCACTCATACCATAAGCACAGGAACAGTAGTAAGAAATCATTTATTTCATTAAAAGGTTATTAATTTCAGGAAAATTATAATTCATTTCTTCAATTCAGTCATTCATTCATTCAATGATCAAAATTCTCATTAAAAAACTTTAAAAACTTTTTTCATTTAATATTTTTTGTCTTTCATTTCATTTGACTTTCAATTTATCCACTCTTTTGTCGGAATGTAAAGAATATTTTCGTCGATAAAAGACTTATAAAAAATTGTTGAAAGAGTGAAATAAAGCACGAAATGATTGTTAACCACAATATGACCACAAAATATATCATGAATTAAGAGCACATTTATCCATAACATAACATACCGGTGCTCTTCTCTCTATAGAGATAGAGTGCGGTTATGCCTTCTTATCCTTATGGGCTTTATGTCGGCACACATGAAAGGGATTAACAAATGAAATGCCATTCACTTTGTGTTCATTCCATAAATGTATTTCCACTCAAGTATTAACGCAAAACCAAAACTTGATTTCTGAAAAATGCTTTTTTGTTTGATCTGTGTATTCATTAAAACATTAATTTTATATTTTATTATTGCATGAAATCAATTAAACAATTATATTAAGTGCTCATCCATTGCAAGAATATTCTTCAGACTTATTAACAATTATTTCACTTATTATGTAAACTTTTTAATAAATTTCAATTGAATTGCAATTTTTGTTAATATCTGAAGTGTTTTACTCTAATTGTGTCCTAAACTACATTAAAATACAAATCAATACATATATTATAATAAACTATTAATTATCATATATTAAACCAAAAAACTTCAAATATTTTACAAATCTAATCAATCATTTGAAATGCATTCACATATTGGTCGCCAAAACTGGTATTTTGAAAAAATGTCAAAACGTGTCTACAATTAAGTCTAAAAACAAAATATCAATGATTTTGATGTAAAGTCGGATAATTAGTGTAATTTTGAGCCAATATTTGACACAAAATTCAATTCAAACGAGTTTTATATTGAATATCAGTAATAAACACATGAAATGTATAATAATTTTGAAATATCTCTGACATTAAACTCAATAACAATTGATTTATTGAACAATAAAACGCAAAATATTCACTAATGATTGCAAACAATAAATATTTTATAACAATTTTATACTATATTTAAAAATAAATTTATTGTTCAAACACTTAAAAGTAGAAAATAATGCAAATTAATGACTGAATAAAAGATAAATTTACAAAACAAGAGAAAAATCAAAACAGTATTCAGTAATTTCAGTGTTTGTTCAGTGAAATCTAATTTTAAGCAAATTTTTTAATCAATGAAAAACTTAATCCAATTATAAAAACATTGAATAAAAATAAAATAAATCTCTTTTTAAATCACTTAAAATTAAATTGAATTTAATTTGTGAACAAAATCACTTAAAAATACGGTTTTAAAAGTTAAACAAAAAAAATGATAAAAAATAATTGAATAAAACGTTTCTCTTGTGTTAAAGTCTCCAGAAATAAAAATTATAGCAAAAAAAGTCTGATTTTGCCATAACTTTATCATTAAAGACAAAAGCATTAACTCTATTGAACCCGAAAACCACTTTAAGCCTTAAGTTTTAAGAAATACACTGAAACTATAAAAATAGTTTCAAACAAGAGTTGAGTCAAAAGACTGAATGCAATGAATAATATGTATAAAAAAAGATTTTACTTTAAGAAGTATTTTATGAATGAAATAATCGTATAAACAATTTATTGTCAAATGAAAACACTTCAGAGAATAATGTAGTTAACAATTGATTGATATTTATATTTACCGCTCAGTCGACCCACTGGTGCTCTCACCAATCCCAAGATTTAAAGGAAAAATTTTTGCACTAAGCAAACAAATGATAAGAAATAGAGATAAGGTAGGGGTCACTTAATTTGCTTTCAGATATATATTAAAATTTAGATGAAAATCAAGTTTTAAATAAAATATTCAAAAATATATTGAAAATTGTTTAACACCTAAAAGGGATTAATAACTATTTAATCTTTTTATTTATTTCATATCTAAAACTAGTTTTCAATAAAATGCTTGAAATTTTAGACAAAGGGTTGATATTTGAGTTGAAATTGAATGCAAAACACAATCAAATAATAATTGAAATATTAATCAAAGTAAGGATGACTTGGGATTAAAGTATTGATCCAATTGTATACTAAATAAATATTTGAATTTTTAAAATGAATTTTGTCGCTGAGTGTACTTTTTATTCAGTAAATTGAATTTTATTTTTCCTTTAAATCTTGGGTATGGCTCTCACTATACAATATCCGACTATTTTTAAAGCGAAATTCGTGACAAGAATTCAAAGTTTATGTCTTAAAAAATATTGATTAATAAATGTAAGAATGGCTTCAGTACTTCAATTTGAACCCAAACCCATACCCAGGGCCAGATTACTGTCATTTATCAAAACATAAAATATGTTATTTGATGTAATAAATGACTGCTTATTATTCAAAGTTTCAAATATAAATCATTTTGAGATAAAACTTAATTTAATTTTTAATAATATTTATCTTAAGATTTAAGTGAATTTCCTATTATTTTTAATATCACTTTAACCCCTGTTTTAAGATTTTTACCCTTATATTAGACAAAAATATTTTTTAATGTTTTAATAAAATTAAAATTCAATTGTCTTTTCACACAAATTCATATAAATTACAATTAAATGATCTTTTATTCAATAAAATTATTAATAGTTTGAAATATTTGATATCAAAATAATGATTGATATTATTTATGATACAAATCATTAGTAGTTGAAAATGAAGTCAATTGTTGTAAAAGTACTGAAAATTTTATTAGAAAGTAACGATTCAATCGATAACTCAATCATTAAAACAAAAAACTGAATATTTATTGTTATATTTCTCTCAATTTTTACGTTATATTTAGGAAACAGTTGGCAAACAATCACAAAAAAATATTGTTTAATATTAACGAAATCTTCGGTCACTATATCGCTATTGAATACATGTATTGAAATAACAATACAATAATAATAGTATTAAATAATATTTCACTTCAACTCATGTTTACTGTTTCACAAACCTTGATGTTTAACACGCGATCAAAACGTTTACTAATTTTAATATTCAAATAAAACTTTTGATGTGATGTTAGACTTAATTTCATACTCTATTTCATAAGCTATTAAACGCTGTTTTTAATTACAAAATTGCATTTTTTAAGAGTCAATATATAACTACAGATTCATATTTCAATATATTCCGGAACAACTGAACAAAATATGGAAATAAATGCTAAAATATTTGACTGTTTTCTTGTTATTCTGTCGACAAATATATCGATATTTTTAGTTCAGATTCAATAAAAATCTCAGTATTTTGTGATTTACGACACAATCATAAGAAACACAGGAAACGGAATAACTGTTCCCTCTTTTCAACGTTTACTACATATCTCTGTGTCTGAAGAATAAATTATTAGATAATAATAAACAATAATTGAGTGACGGCTCGGATATGAAGCAAATGTTGCGTTAAATTGGAGAAAATGTTAAACAAATTTGAAATTAAATATAAATTTAGTCATCAATTGAGAAATAAATTCTCATTGCTATTAGAGATGAGAAAAACACCCAAAAATATATTCAATAATTGAAAGATAAAAACATTGAATTTTAGACATATATTCAGAGTATTTATTGTTCAGTGACTGGTATTTTCATTTGTTTTATTTATTTTCAAAGCGGAAGTGAATTAACTTTTTTATACCATTTTGTCGTTGAATTGCAAAAATAATAATAATATTTAATATAATGAACAGAAAAATACGATTTTCTGTAAAAATAAATTTAATTTCATTTTTCTTCCTTTATATACAATAAAAATGTATTTTACTTTCAATAATGCTTTTACTGATGAATAGTTTTATTTATTTGAAGCTATAGTTGATTTGATAGAAAAATACTATAGTCTTATCTAAAAAGCATCTCTTGTTTTAAGAGATAAAACATTTTTTGAGAGATAAGAAAATTATTTTTTTTGTTTCTTCTCTTCGTTTTAATACTTTATTTCAGATAAAACTATTGCTTCACTGGAAAACTGGTCGACATTTTCCAGATATTAGACAAACAAACGAAAAAACATTTGAAACAAAACAAAAATATAATAGAAATACATCTTTAATGGAAAACAAGGTATGAGTTGTGAGTTGTTTTGGGAAATCATATAAAATAAGTTCTGATATATTATGGCTTAAATTCATTGGGTTTTTATGGTTTTCTCTATCACTGAACACAACATTTATTATGAAGTCTGAGAATAGCACAGGTGTCCTGTGCTCTGACACAACCATTCACTCCATTAACAATACATTTAACGTATTTTTGATTGAAAACTCTTGTCCCTAACTTTTCACACCTTTCATTGGGTGCTGAAGAAGACAATCAACTATTCAAATGAAAATATGAATGAAATATGTTTTGTTTGAAACAATAGAAAGCAATGCAAAAGACATTTGAAATGAAATTACAAAATAATAACTTTATTTCACAAACGATATAACATTTTTGTCACAAAAGTCTATTTCATTCGTAATATTCTTATCCAAAACTCATACAAAAAGTACATGACTTTCATTGCCTTAGTCTTCAGTTGGATACTAAAGTGAATTATATTTTATGTGACCCTGGATTAAAACTTTATATCTTATATACATTTTCATTGAACAGACACTCAACGGATTAAATATCAGTAGTTTTGCCTTCATTTCCAATATTTAATAAAAACTACTTTACGTTTGTGTCGACAGATATTTAAGTTTTAAGTTTCGCTATTCTTTATTCTTAGAGAGGATTTGATGTTTAGAGACAGAGCACCGGCAGTATTGGAGGAAAATTGTTGTTTATTGTGAAGAAAACATGAATTTATAGCAAAGATTTCATCAACTCTTGAGAAAAGAGTGAAAAATATCTATTCTTTCAGCACTTAATTCATATTTAAATCTTAGGCAACGGATAGACAGTTAAGTAATAAAACTTAAGCCAAATTGTTGTCACCCTTCAGGTAAACGACCTTTTTAAATTGGGATTCAATATAAAGTGAACCTTACCTTGTTATAATATATTTTTTAATGTTACTGAATATTCTACTCGAATAATAATAAAAAGCTGAATCACCTTGTTCATATTTGGACTCTAATTACAAAACACATAAATTGTAACAAAACATAAACAAAAGGAAAAATCAATTAAAATAATTGTTTGAATTTGTTTTCCTACAGAAGACTAACTCTTTTGCTAATTTGGATTCACTTTTGATGTACTTTTGCTTTCATTTGAAAACATAAATCATTTAAACATCAAATATAGGGCTTTAACTGAATCGGAAGAATTCAGACCATTAATAGGAATCGTGTTATTCAGTTCAGAGCACCGGTAGTATTGAATGTTTTCATTTTGTTTCAATTATTCGCTTGTTTTGCTCTCAAATCAAATCAAAATATTTGAATAAAATCTAAATTAATTTTTTAATTCATTTTATTTTTACACAAAAATAAATACAAATCTAAAATATATTTTACTAAAACCACATTCAATGACATAACTGTCCATATATTGTCAAATATAAGCATATCATTAATAATTTCAGAGATTCAAGGCTTTAAGGGTTAAAAACAAAACTTCTTTGATATGCAAATCATGTTTTACATAATGCGAGCGATATTTACATCAAAAAAAAAATATTTGTCTGTTTTCACGACACAATGAATGCTTAAAAGCAGATATACTGTAATAATAATAAGCAATGAGTGATAATCTGGTTTATCTCAGACATTGTTTTTAATAAATTTAATTATAGCTTATATTCCGGTAATAAAGGATTTTTCTCTCCCTTTCCTCGTCAGAGAAAACATTGATTTCTTCTTATCTCTTGTTTTATACTTTTATTGCTTTAAATATA
>JAQGAT010000095.1:0-62040 GCA_034687845.1 Pantelozetes paolii | reverse complement strand
ATTTATGTCATTGTTAACAAATAATTGCATAATATTTCAAATAAATGTTAACTAATTTATTAAAAGTACAAATGAAAAGAGAGTTTCAACAAAAGCGCGGCTGAAAATCCCAGATCCCATACAATGTGACAATAGATCTCAATACAGGTATTAATAAAAGGTTTCGTCTTTCATAAGATATTATGTATTTCTGTGTAATAATGATGTGAAACACAATGAATGGATATTTTGATTGTGTTTTGTTAAACAAATTATTTTCATATTCTTGTAATTCATTTCTACAACTCATTGGTGCAAAACAATACAATTAAGTCATAGAGTGCTGAGAAAATGTTTCACTCATTAAATATAACAATTATTAATCTTTATTTTTAACGGTGAGGACAGGTATGCACTTTTACAACAAACATAATGAGTGTAATAATTAGACAAACTCTATATATGTGTAATCGTTGAGTAAACAGGAATTAAGTGATGAGGTTTGGACCCTGAGTGCACAAAGTATTTGACTAAGAACTAGATCAATGTGGCACCAATGTCTTTTTGAGTCCACGCGCTTACAATTTGATTGAAATTCAATTGTCAATACAGTATTTGATAAAGATTGGCAAAGTGATAACGGGTAGGTGAGTTAGGAAAGGCCGGGTAGATAAAAGGCTACATGTCTGCACAAGAGAATATGGACTAGTTTATATTTAATTCATTTTTTATAACAATTGAAACATTTTTAGCTGTATTTTCATTAATGATTATGAAGTGCTTTATTCACTGTTCAGATAATCTCGTGAATTATTTTTTGATTAAAATTTGATTTATTTCATAAAATATTTGAAAAAATATTTGAAATAAGATTTAAATCAAAAGTTTTCAGAAAAACCAAAACAAATGTCAAAACAATTTCATTTGATTTTATTTCTTTCATTGCTTTTGAATTGTATTTTAGGCAAAGATTTTGATCCGGTTTGTCATAAATGGGTATAAATTTCAATAATTTACTTATATTTATGTGAAGGACACCGATATCTGTGAAAACCATGTCCTCAGCGGTGGTATCGTTACAGACGAACAAAAGAGTTATATATTTAAAGGCAAATACTATTGGGATGTGCTTTCACTGATGAATATAGAGTCAGGAGTCAGTGGTTTGGCAAAACTTATATCAACTCAATGGCCAGATATTACTGATGAGATAAGAGCCGTCTTCTTAGTTCCAACTCCAAAAAATACAAATATGGTTGTCTTCGTTGTGGTAAGCGATGGACAGTAAGATAAAAAATATGTGAATATAAAAAGCATTTTTAAACCCTTAATAGAGAAACAAATGGTTTGGATATGAAAAAGGGGTGAAAACCATGAATGGCTCGACTGATGGTTGGCCTGAGTTTAAAAGCTTGAAGATTACGACAGCCTTTCCTCAAAAATATGGAAACCCTCTGATATTTGTGATTCATTCAAATAACAGAAAATACATTTTATATAAGTTCACAAATATGAACAAACCATTGGTAGAGAGGAAAGGGTTTACTGAAATGTCAGAAAACTATTTCTGGTTTATAGACTCGGATTCTTCTCCGGACAAACGATACCAGGACTCACTGCTAGTACTTGGAGACCATTATGTTGTGAAAGCAACGCTCAGTTATCCCGGAGTACTGGTGCTTATAACCAAGGATTCACTTTGTTTCATAAACACAGACAGAGATCTCTTGGAGAAAACGGTTTTTAAGGATAAGAATATAATTTTGTATCAAATCTTTAATTCAATTGATTTTTAGTGTCGTTTAAAACCATTTGATTCTCTGCTGAGTTGTCCACTTATTACCAGTTCCACACCTACAGAGCCAATACCAATGATAACCTCTAAATCAAACACTTTATACGAAATAGGAAAGACTGAGTCCCTGAGACCAGAAATGCCATTCCCTGAGGACGAAAATAGTGGCCCGAGTGCTGACTTCAGTACAAAAGAGATGAATTCTGAGGCTTCAGTTGAATACATGAGTGAAAAGGAAAGACAGATTTTGTACTCAAAGTGGGAAAACTCTGAATACTGGGGCAAAGTCTTCATAATTGGATTAATCATTGTTTTCATTGTTGTATTTCTTATGGTCGGAGGTATAGCTAAAGTGAGGAACAGTAGACCGAAAGGGAATGACATTTATATTAAGAAAAAGTCAATTTATAACTAAATTTTCATTTCATTGTTATTTTGTGTTAAAAATCTGTAAAACAATTAAACATTTCATTAATTTATACAAAAAATATATATTTTTATTGATTTTAACAAAAGATTTGCAAAAAATGTTTTCAAAATTCATATAATTTGTTGATTTGTCGGCCAATAAGCCAACGCCTGATCTCTTGAGTGCCGGCGCCTATTTCGTAGAGTTTTGCATCTCTGAGCAAACGTCCGGCGCTGTACTCATTTGAATATCCATTTCCTCCGAGTATTTGTATGGCATCGAGTGCTACCTGTGTTGCCGTTTCCGATAGACTGAGTATAACTCCCGCACACTCTTTAGTGAAAGGACTGGAGTTTGTGAGCGATTTGTTTTCACCCAAACATCTCTTATACGCATCGACAGCGCGGGCAGTATTGTAAAGGTATGCGCGAGAAGAGGACAGTTTGGTATACATGTCCGCCATTTTTCCCTGAATCAACTGGAAGTGACCGATCGGTTGTCCAAATTGTGAGCGTTGGTGGGCATAACTGAAGGCCACTTCGCACGCACTTTGCATTATACCCAACGGACCGGCAGATAAAACCAGGCGCTCGTAGTCGAGACCACTCATCAATACATAAACCCCTTTATCTAACTGTCCGACCATATTAGCTGCGGGTACTTTGCAGTTGTCGAGCAATAATTCAGATGTCGGCGAACCTCTCATTCCTAGTTTGTCGACCGACTGTCCGACACTAAAGCCTTCCATTCCTTTCTCAATAATAAAAGGAGTGATTCCTCTGTCGCTGGTCTTCGCGTAAACGAAGAGCACATCGGCTTCTGATCCGTTGGTAATCCAAAACTTGGATCCATTCAACACATAATAGTCTTTATGTCTTTGCGCTGTTGTCCTCATCGACACCACATCTGATCCGCTGTTGGTTTCAGTCATAGCCAAAGCGCCGACATTTGATCCGTCGATAAGTTTCGGCAAATATTTCTCTTTCTGTCCTTCACTGCCATTGAGTGTCAACTGATTGACACATAGATTACTGTGCGCTCCGTATGACAGGCCTATAGCTCCACAGCAACGGCTAATCTCCTCCATAACCAAACTGTGCTCGAAGTACCCCAACTCTAGTCCACCGAATCGGGACTCAGCGGTCACTCCCAACAAACCCATTGATCCTAACTTTTTCCAGAAGTGTCTAAACTGAGACCACTGTCCCTCTCTGTCCATCTGTTGGACAACGTTTTCATTCAACTCTTTTTCAACAAATTTTCTGACATTAGATCTCAAGTCTATCTGTTCTTCAGTCAACCCATTGAGAGCACAGGCATTGTCTTCAATACTTATATTAGTAATGATTTGTCCATCAATTGATGTCTCATTGAATCGATTCTGCAATTCATTGCTAAGACATCTAAATATCAATGAATTGTGTCTTTTGTGGCCATAATTGCAGACATTTAGTAATGTTTTGCAATCCTTTGCAAACAATCTCTTAATAAAAGCCATTAATATTGAAATCAATTAACAATTAATCAGATTTTGTCTAAACTTATGATTAGTTTATAAAAAGTTTTTTTTATATAAAAGTGTTTTTCATTTAATCATCAGATTATTAGAAGAAATGACATTTTATCCAACAATTCAGGACAAGAGAGACATCTCTTGAGACTTGTCTTCAAGTGTTTGAAAAGTTTAAAACTTTTTTCATTGAATTTAATTGAAATTCAATTAATAATTAAAATGTCTTTTAATGGCAAACCTGAAGACATAATGTGCTCCAGAAGTGGAGGAATGTCTCTAAAGCTTGTCATCAATGAAGACATTCTTCTACTTCTGTACTCATTGGCCGATACGAGACATTGAAGTCATATTAAACACAATTTCAATGAAATAAAGATTTTATTATTTATTTTGTATTTCAAGTCATTTATTGATTAAATATTGAATTATATTATAAACTATTAGTCAAACAGTGATTCTAACTCTTGAGCACTGATTTCTGTGTCCACAAACACCTGAGAATACGAGACATCGATGTCATTGTAATCACAACACTCTTCGTCCGCAAGACTTAACAATTCATTGAACTTTTGCTTATAGTTTGAACCATTGATACCATTATTGATGTCTTCTTCGGTTTTATTCCTGGGATCGACACTTCCTCTGAAGTTGTCATCCAATGAAGGCATTGGTAAAAGAGTTCGCTTTTCAGACAACCCCTGAAGAGATTGATCCCGAGATCTATTGGATCTAAGGGTCTCTCTCACTGCGGTTGCAAAATCAAAAAGGATTTCCGGGGTTTTATGGCAACTACTCTTTGTGTCCATTGTCTTAATCTTGTGCTTTGCTTTTGGCCTCAATGTTGCCTTCACTTCAGCTTTAATTGAATACAAGACCTCAAAGTGATTGCTCTTTCTATCATCGGATGTCTCCTGGCGTTCAACGGATCCATTGGTGACTCCTTTGGTGTTGTTGTTGAGGTCTTCGCCCAAATCAGAGTCATCTGAATCCGAGTCAATGCAAATCAATTCAATTTTCTTTGTCTTATCCACCGATGGATCCGATTTTAATCCATAGTTATTAGCCATCAGTTGATTGTTATCTCTATTATTGACTTCTTTTGCCATTAAATCCATTTGTAATTCAGTTTTCAATGAAAATATTAAACACTTTTTTACATTAAATGTCTAAACCTTTGAAACAATTGATTGAATGAGACGTTGACTCATAAGTCTCATAAAAGCCCCTGAATTTCAATCAAATTCAAACCCCCTTTAAAATGTGACAAAAAGTGTGAAAAACAAGATTTTATTTCAATTAATGTTTTTGTGATTAATGTTTGAAAACATAACTAAAATTTTGAGTCAATTTTGTTAGGGTTTACAGTTTTGCTAACTTTCCTACCGTCCCATACATACCGTCCCTTCGATAGGAATTGATTAGTTTTGATGAGATTTCTCGCGATTTCAACAAAATATAAACTATTTTTAAATGAATTATAAATTTGTTATAAAATTCATTAATTTCTGTAAAGTTTAGTAAACATTGAATAAAATTGAATACATTTTTGGCAAAAGTTTTGCTAAAATATGAGTTTTTTAGTGACATTTATATTCTCGTTGTTATCTCTTATAGTCTTTGTAATCATTTTTACACTATTTATGATCAAATCCAACACAAAGTTAGTTAAATATGACTTTTATTTTGATGTTTGCAAAGCAGAGACCTTTCGCTACAAATACTTAATTGAAATACATTTCATTCAAATACCGGAAACAATGAGAAGACGGCGTAAGAGAGGGTTAGAAAACATTGATTTCAATTCAAGTCTTAATGTTGTTATCTCTGACTCAACCAAACGACTGGTCGGACAGTTGGTATTGGAAGCCAACAAACTATACCATAATCTCAGTTACAATAAGAAGACCAATGAATATGAGGTGAAACTCCTGATCCTTAAACAGAAGAAGATGTCAGACATCAAGAGGTTTACAATTTATCAAAGTTTTGAAGAACCGATAAAAATCCACAAAATTTTATTACAAGACTTGAAAACAAGTGAAACGCACACTGTTTTGGTCAATGACTTCATTAGGACTCACGGCAATACCCATACAGGGGGTCAGGAGTTTAAGATCACGGTCACTGAAAGGGTGGACATGTTATCACTGTTTCCGTCGGCTCTTCTCAATGGTTGTGATTATTTATGTTTCGCTTATTTAACCCTTTCTTCAGTGCTTTCGGTCTCAATAATAGTTATGATTTATTACAATGTTATAGTCATTCGTTGCTTCTTTGACTCGGAATATATTACCAGTGCTTTCACTGCAATCTACACAACACTTATTGTTGTCGTTTCCATATCTTTCTATAGGTTTTACATACTTGAAGAGCAGTCAAAACTAATTGCTTATGATTTCTGGAAATTCATAAAAAACTCATTTTTGGTATTCATATTGACTTCGAGTCTAATCATCGGTTTATTGTCAGCCGTTTATGTGGACTTTGTCCTCAATTATGAAGGCTATGTAAAAGAGGTTTGGTATAAAACAATTGGCTTTTCATTCATATTCACAGTTATATTGATATATATTTTTGCAATGATTTTAAGAAAATTTCATTTCTTTTCAGTTAAATATTGATTTGATTTTTGATTTTCAGTAATATTTTGTAATTTTATTAAAACTTCAATAAAAATAAGTTTAAAATTACTTTTAAATTGATTTTAAAGTCTATAAAAACTGCAATATTTTGAGTCTTTTCTAATTATTTAATCTTAAATTGAATGATAACTAAAGTTTAATGATGATTGGATCAGATCCCAGGCCATTGAACAATTGATTCATTGATCTTGGTCAAATATTCAATAACTGTATATTCATATTTCCTGCACTAATATCCAGCACTAGATGTCACTAAACACGAGTTGAAAGCATTTCAAACAATTTGTGGAAACATTTGTATTAAAAGTGAATACAATTTGTGAACAAATATTTCACTGAAATTGTATTAAAAGACAAAACATTTGTCAGACTTTTAGCGCATTTTAAACATAGGATTGAATCACAAAAAAATAGTTTTAAACTAATCATTGGTTTTGTCTTTTGTTTTGTCTTTTGTTTTGTCTTTTTTGTTTTGATCCAAACATTGCCACCGAAGAAGATCATTGAAGACAATGGACAGAGAAGTGTCCAACGACTCGATGGGTAAGCAATCGATCACTTGATCTGATGTTGAGTTCATTTGAAACCATTGTTTGACAGAAACCGATGACTCAAACGACGGATCAATTAAAATGAAGAAACTGTTGGACAAAATGATTGCTTCAAAGACATTGAATCACTTGAAGAAATCCGTTGACTTTATGACAGGTCTTTTGGAAAATAAGGGGCATTTCTATGACCTCAAGGACTTCTTTCACTTCTTTTGTATTATCTGTGAGACGGCAATAGAGGAACCGCTGATCCAATCGGTGACCACTAATCTGAACGCCTTCTACAGGAAGACAATCGATGTCTGCTATGAAATGAAGTGTTTGTCCAAAGAGTTTGAAAATGACTTCAGATTTTATAATTGCATTCAACTGTTGCTGAAGACTATTATCGACAAAACCAATGCCGGCGTCGATAACGTTGTCTTTGAAGACTGCGTTCCTCTGATGTTGAGATCAATGGTGATAATCGTGTCCACAATCCATGACCTCAAAGAAGTTGTGATCATTTCGCGACCGATTTGTAATGAAGTTATTCGCAAACGACTGTCAAATGGCTTTCCCGTCAACACTGAAGAGTGGAAAACACTTATGAGTTGTTTGATGTCGTTTACCAGTGCGTGGCAACAGGTCTCGGAGATTGAGGTCACGGATGACCAAAAATTAACCAAATTTGTAGTCTATTGTGTCGATAAAGTGTTAGCAAGTGATCCGTTTGTCAGTCATATCAGTGACAAAACGATCAGACATTTGAGTCAATCAAAAGGCATACCATTAGATGACCTCTTCATTGAGAATCAGATGGAAATCGGTTCACATGTCTTGCATTTGCTTACAATTAATTTCAATTTCAATGATTTTGGAAATGTTTTGCACAAAACTATGTCATTGTTTGGCATTAATTGCATTCCTTATGAACTGCTTCTGTATATCATTCCTCACTTTGTGGTCAAATGTGATTCAATTACACAACGATTTATTGAAGAGATTTCAAAGATAGACGAAAAGCCGGTGAAGGAAGTGATGACAATATACTTCAATCATATCATTCATTACGTCTTTTACTCCAAAACTGTGGATAAAAGTGTCGATAATATCCGAAAATTGATTGAATTCTTGTCCCGATTCTTGGCTCTGGATATCGAGTACCGAATAAAAGTTGTTTCCTTTGATTTGATTAATCAATTGCTTATGCATTGGTCTGAAGACTACATCTCAACGCTTGAAGGCATTGCTTTTGTCCTCTACTATCGCACCGGCAATAAAGAGAAGAAATTGGATCTAAACTACTATAAGAACAATGAATACCAACTGAAGAGGGATTTAGAGGAGTTTTTCCTCGCATTTGTCCACAGATTTGATTCATTAATACAAGACTATTCCGTTCCCAACCGACAGAAGATGAACGCAACCAATAGTTTTGTCCTTTTGTTGCAGTTTATGAACAGTCAGTGCATAAACACATTCAAAGTGAAGATTTTCTCGACTATTAAACTCCTATTAAGTGAAAGGTTTTCGTCAAACAATGCATTATTGCGGTTAAGTATTGAAGCTATGAATCAATTCGTCAAAACAGTGGACAAAACATACCTGAGCTCTCAATTGCTGACAATATCTGCGCTAATGTTACCGTTGATCCACTTCTGGCCAAATGAGACGTCGAATGTGTTCAAAGAGCTAATAGTTAAACATCGGATGAATCCTGAGTTTCAGACTGCTTTCAAGCACTTGTATTTCATACCAGAGCTCAATGAACTGACAGAAGTGACTGATGTTCTCAGACCTTACCTCACATTCAAAGACAATGAAGAGTCTGTTTGCGAGCGAATACTTCTTGTGGTAAACACCATAAACCACGAGAACAGCAGAGTTCAGACGTTTTCACTCCAAGAGCTGTTGAAACTGTTGTCAAGCAATCAGTCATTGATTTACAAGAAGTGCAATAATATTAAGGATTTTAATTGCGATTCCTTTGTCAACCAAATCGTCACTCAATTGCTCCTCAGTCTGAAGTCTAGTCATAGAGATGTCATTCAATTAGTGGCCGAGTGTTTGGGTGTTTTGGGAGCAATAGATCCGTTGAGAATAGAGTTGGAAAAACCGGTTATTCCTAAAGAAGAGAAACAATTGTTTTTGAATTCAAACGAAAAAGAGTTTAAAACCAATTTAATTGAACGGTTGTACCGATCGATGTCCGGCGCCACCAAAACCTCTGTTCAATACGCGGCGTCGTATGCTTTGCAAGAAATTATGAAACAGTTTACTGACGATGGCTTCAGAACTGATGATTTGCCGCAAGAAATTAGGGATTATTGCAATCTATTGAAGAAAACTCATTACAAATTGAACTTTAATGTCAGGCCTACCGAACCGGTGTCTATGGAACCGATATTTGGCTCACATGACCTCACTTACGAGGATTGGCTCAAAGAATGGGTCACTTCTTTGTTTCATTCATTCATTTTCACGGAAGAGACTGACAATCAGAGCAACGAATTATATGGAGTGCTATCCCAGTGCTCGTTTGGAAACACGGCTTCCCAACGGAGCGATGAGTTTGAGTCCAATTTAGCCGAATCTCTGGTCAAGTATTCAATTAAAACTAAATTCTTAAAAGTGTGTTATTTTGCAATCATTCGCGACCAAAGTGTCGCTCAATTCCTGTTGCCTTATGTTGTGATAACAGCCCTAAAGAACGCCACTTCCGGTCAAAAACAGTTTATTGTCAACGAAGTGAAGACCATTATTACGAAACTAACGACCAGTGACTCGATGTTTGTCCAAAACGGCGGACATTTGAGTTCACAGACAGTGTTTTTGATTTACGATTATTTGAAGATTTGGTATAAAAATAGACTTTTGTTGCACAAGAATGTCTGCTCAACGCCCAGGCATTTGAAGACCGCAAAACTGATGGACAAGGAGTTTAAGGGCGTTAAGTATTTTATCGAAAGTATTTCGACGCAAGAGTTAGCAGTCCTGGCCTTCAAATGCAATGGGTTTTCACGTTCATTGCGTTATATCGAAGAATACATCAAATCATTGGACAACACATTCCAAGAACAGATACCATTCCTCCAGAGAATCTTTATACGTCTCGATGAACCCGATTCAGTGGACGGATGTAATTGCAAACGCTATGGAGTTCCAGATCTAAACCAACGTATTCTGACTCACGAAGCGATGGGACAAATACAGGAAGCGTTGGTTTGTGCGGCGAAAGCCGTGGAATTGAATTCCGAGACCTTTGACTGCATTGAAAAGTATTTGCAAATATCTTTGGATAGTTTCGATCAGTCGGAGAATGTTTACACTTACGGCACAGGACTTATGGCCAGACGTCCCGAATGGAGGCCTAAACTGGCGCCGTATATGATTGAAGCGGTTTGGAGGTTAGGGGACTGGAAGAGACTGAATGAACTACTTGTCCAAAATGACGACAGTTTAATAACATTTGGTTCAGAAATTGGAGATTTATTTTGTACTATAATTGAGAGGAAAGACACGCAAGAGTTTGAGTTAAAGTTGTCGTCTCTGCGCACAAGACTGGTCGGACCCCTATCGGCGACGGCGATGGAAATCAATGGTTACATCCGTGGCCACAAATATATCGTTAATTTACACGTTTTATATGACATTCAATTGATTTACAATAAACTGATTGAAGGTCTGGAGGAAGACATTTGTTCTATAGAGTCACTGAAGAGTAAGTTCGTGTCTATCGTTGAGCTCTGGAATCAGAGGAACGAATTGATTCGAAAGAGCACTGAATGTCAGGAACCGATTCTCAACGCACAGAGAGCTCTGTTGAATATAATGTCAAACAGAGCCGAATGTGTTGACCTCTCGTCGGATATTAAGAAACAGTTATTCAAATCATGGCTTTTGAGTACAAAGACGTCCCGAAAGTCGGGAAACATTCAAAGGTCTTATAATTGTTTGCTTGAAATGAATAAAATGCGGGAATCGTTGACAATAAAGTTCGGCGACGAAGGGATGGGTCCTTTGGTTAACATCTTGTCTGATATTGAGAACTCGGAGGCGATTATAGAAAACGCAAAAGTCTTGTGGATTAAGAACAACAAAATAGGTTTGCCTTTCATTTCAATGTATTGTTTACTCAACTCTTCACTCAATGTCTGTTTTGTGTTTCAATTCAGATGCCATTCAATACCTGAAGAATCAAATCGAAGAGAATTATAGCTATTCTCTGGAAAAGTGTTTTCAGAAAGCGGTCACAAATTTGAGCACATTTTCAATGGAAGAGATTTCAGAGATTCGGAACTCACTCTCATTTGGCAGTGTTTCAGGCGTTCTGTCCTCTAATGTGATTTCAATTGACAGCAGTGGCCAGTCGTCGGGAGACGATGACTCTGACGAGGCGTTTGCAAAGTTGCAGTTATTGTACACAAAATATTGCGATAAAAACGAAATCTTAAATCAAAACACTTTAGCAATACTTTACAAGAGTGTGACCATCGCTGCGCCCGAGTCTGAGGAAAGCCATTACAACCTCGGTATGTATTGCTATAAGATTTACACCAATTTTGAAGAATCAAAAAGAAGTGGCAAAACATTCTCTTTGGGAAAACCGGAAGAGATTTTGGAAATGAAGGGACGGGTTGTCAAGTCATTGGTTGAGTCACTGAAATATGGTGTAAAACACGCACACAATTCACTGCCCCTTCTGCTAAACATTTGGTTTGATTTGGGAACGGAATATCATTATCTGAATACCCGTTCAAAAAGTAAATATCATTTTCTCATTGAATTTGAATTCAATTTTAAAAATCGTTTTGTATTTCAGACACAATATCTTCACAACAGATGTGCGAAGAGATCCGAAGAACAGTTGAGAAGATCAACAATTCTATCAACAATTTGTTGGCTAACGTTCCGCTCTTTATATTCTTCATATCGTTCGCACAATTGACTGCACGGGTATTACATCCGATGCCGTCTATTACAGCTATACTGAAGAAAATCATCATAAGACTGATCAATGAATTCCCGCAACAGTCGATGTGGTTGTTATTGAGGTCATTGAGTTCTCAGCACTTGAATCGCAGGAATTGTTTTCATGAGATCATTAGTAAAGCCATTGTCTTCGATGCCAACAATAAGCCCGAACTCCAGGCCTTTATTCCTAATATCATTGAGTTCTCAAAGCATTTGACAGAAATGTGTCAAAAAAATCCCGAAGGAGTGAACCGATTGAAAGGCCAAAGAGTGAAACAGTTGTCGTTTCGCATCCATTTTCCCAAATTGGCCAAAATGTTTGATAAGACCAACCGATTCAGTCGTATTTTACTGCCGTTCCAATCACTGGTCAACGTTTCGCTTCCGAAGTCAATGCACGAAAAGAATTACAATCCGTTCCCTTCGAGGGGTATATTCATCGAGGGTTTCGACGATTGCATAGATTTATTGCATTCATTGCAAAGACCAAAGAAAATCGTAATCAATGGAAGCGATGGCAAAAAGTATACCATTTTGTGTAAACCCGGGGATGACTTACGAAAGGATTATTGTTTCACTGAATTCAGTAATTTATTGAATCGTTGTTTTAAACGCGACTCAGAGTCACGAAGACGTCAACTACGGGTCAAAACCTATTTAGTGGTCTCGTTGTCCGACACGTGCGGTCTTATTGAATGGGTTGAAGGGTTGATACCGTTTCGCACTATAGTTGAGAATCAGTACCGAATGATCAAAGAATACGATGGACTCAAAGACAGTGTTATTAAGAGTTATCCGACGCACGCGAACTCCAAAGCCGAAAGGGTTCGGCGATTTCAAGTCGAAATTTTGCCTCAATTCAAACCATCAGTATTTGCCAATTGGTTCGCCACCACATACACCGATCCCCTGTCCTGGTTTACGGCCCGACTAACGTATACCCGTTCCACTGCCATCTTCAGTATTATTGGTTATTTGTTAGGTCTGGGCGACAGACACGGGGAGAACATTATGATTGAGGAGAGTAGTGGCCAAACAGTTCACGTGGACCTCAACTGTATGTTCAATAAGGGAGAGGAGTTTCAAGTGCCTGAAAGAGTGCCGTTTCGGTTGACTCATAATATGGTCAACGCTATGGGAGTCACGGAATTTGAGGGCACTTTTCGTAAGGCCTGTGAACATGCCTTACGAGTTGCGCGACTCAATAAGGACGCACTCATGAATTTTGTGACCCCTTTCCGCTACGACCACCTGATTGAGTGGTCCCGAAATAATTCAGAGATTAGGAGCCAATCATCGGAAACAACATTAGAACAGGTATTTCATTGCCAGTGCTTTCAGTTTAGCATTCATTTGTATTCTCTATTGAAAGGCCGAGAAAATTGTGTTCAACATTGACGCCCGACTGAAAGGCATTCCCTCTCGTAATGACCGAAATCTGCCGAAAGGTCTCTCGCTATCAGTTGAAGGACAGGTCGACCAAATCATTAAGGAAGCGACTGATGTCAACAATTTGGGGGTTATGTACGTCGGATGGACTGCTTATCTATGAGTGTCTTATCATTGAAATTGATTTCTTATAAAAAAAATATGAGTTTTGTTTAAAAAAAGTTTATTTTTTTCTCAATTAATAAAAATTTGATTAAAGTTTTCATTCATTAAAACAAAACTTTGTATTGAAATCAACGAAAGAAAACAATTAGTCATTGATTTTGAGATCTTTTTGCGAATCATATGAGTCTTAAAGTGTTTTCTTCTTTTGGATCTCTTCTTCGGTTTTGTATTTCAATAAAGGATTGAAAGAAATGTTTAAAATTTTTATTAAAGAAGTTTTGAATAATCACTGAAACAGTCATTCATTTCATTCAATCTTTTAATACTTTTTATTTGAATTTGTTTTCAATTATAAATTAGTTGTCAAATGAAAACAATAAGAGTTCAAACATTGACCACATATTTAGTGAAAGATAATTTTAGATTAGTTTTTTAAGACAACACTTGAAAGACAAATGAATTTTCGTTTTCTTTAGTTTTGTTTTTTGAGTTATATTTTAATCATTACTTGAATTCATACAAACATTGATTAAATTGTTTTACATTTCATTTAATATTAAAATTAAATTTAAATAAAATAAAAACTTTTAAATAAATTTCTAAAAATTGCAAAACAATTGCAAAACAATTGAGTTTACAATCAATTTATAACTTATGATAAGAAGTGCTAAGAATTCAACAACAATTGGGTTTTCAATAGTATTTGTTTGAAATTCAATATAAGTTTTGATTTCAATGGAAGACTAATTATATTTCAATTATTATTGGCTTTTGTTATCATTTATTCAATTTTCAAACCCTTATTCTCGTAAACATCGATAAAATGGACAAAAAGTTTATTATTTATCAAAAAATAAGTTTATAATTAAAATTAAAATCATTTTTGCTTTCAATTAAAAATACATTCAATTATTGGCTATAATTATAGCAATCCATAAGAAATTAATTAAAACTTTTTATAATATAGTTTACAAACAATTAATTGATTTTATGAATAATATCACCCTTTAATCAGTAGTCAAATAGTTTACACAATTAAAGCCGTTTTCATTGCAATAAACTTTAAAAAATCATTAAAAACTAAAAAACAAATGAAAATTGAATATCAATTAAGAAATGATTGCTTTTCTGATTCGTTTTGGTTTACAATTGAAAGCACTTTAAGATTATTATTATTAAAATTAATTGTAAATCAGTTATCATTTGATAGTCTATTCAGTCGTTAACAGCAAATAAAGGCTAAAATGTTTCAATGAATTGACACTAAAATCATGTTTAGAATAGTTTTCACATTAAATACAATCTCTTTAAACATTAATTCATTTCTTATTTAACTCTAATATTATTCAATGGTTTATATGTATTGACTGTCACTTACACTCTCATTGTATGCCAGACCTAACCGGCCACTAGTTTGAAACTGGGAGGGGGGTATGGAATGACTCCGCCAGGACCGGGAAGGGTAGACAAACCGTGGTGGAGGTCAGTGTCTATCTCTCGGGCCGCTTGTCTGCCTTCGTTGATGGCGTGAACCACAAGAGACTGTCCGCGACGACAATCGCCCGCAGCGTAGATACGATCGATTGGTGTCCTATAAGTGCCCGCTTTTGTCAATACGTTAGATCTCTGGTCTTTAGTTAGTCTCAACTGTTCCGACAAATAAGATTCCGGTCCCAGAAATCCCATCGCAAGTAACACCAGATCCGCCTTCGGGTGCAAACAGTTATTAAAATAATAAGCATAAGTGAATGCCAGCCCTAAACCCCTAAATCATTGTCAAACATACCTCATATATTTGTTCAGAGTCGGGCACTTCGCTCATAACCCACCGGCCGTTGTCCTGAGTCCACTCCACCTTAACAGCACGAATACCCTTAACATTCCCGTTCCCGTCGTCCAAAAACTCTTTACTGGAAACGCCAAAAATCCTCGGGTCTGACCCCCAGCGAGATATTACCTCTTCGTGTCCGTAATCTTTGCGATATATTTTTGGCCATTGAGGCCACGGATTATCAAAATCTCGGCCTTCAGATGGTTTTGGAAGGATTTCAAAGGATATTATATTTTTCGCCCCCTTTTGGTGACAATCAAAGGGTTTTAGTATAAATTCAATTAACAATTGTTTGCAATACTTGTCTGAATGAAGTGCCGATGCAATCACATCCGGTATCGCCACCACCGATGACAACAACCCTCTTGTCTTTTGCGGTCAATTTGAGGAAATCATTGGTTGTCTTCCAAAGCTGTTTCTGAGTTGACTCGAGAAAAGTCATCGCAAAGTGTATGCCATTGAGTTGACGGCCAGGTATAGTGAGATCCCTTGGCCAGGTAGCACCAGTAGTCAGACATATGGCATCGAAGTTCTTCAAGAGGTCATCGCCTGTAATGTCTTTTCCGACGTCAGTGTTGGGCTTGAATTGAATGCCTTCCTCTGCCATCAAATCAACCCTTCTTTGGACCACTTGTTTGGATAACTTCATGGTTGGGATCCCGTACTGAAGAAGTCCTCCAATTCTGTCGTTCCTTTCAAATACAGTCACGTTATGACCAGATTTGTTGAGCTGATCAGCGCAGGCCAGACCTGAAGGTCCGGAACCTATTATTGCTATGCGTTTATCAGTCCTGAACTTAGGAGGGGATGCTTTAATCCATCCCTTTTCGAATGCCGTCTCAATGATCGACACTTCAATGGTTTTGATAGCAACCGGAGATTCATTGATACCCAGAACACACGCGCCCTCACACGGCGCCGGACACACCCGACCCGTAAATTCAGGGAAGTTATTGGTCTGAAGCAATTGTTTGATGGCTTCATACCAGTCGTCCTGATAGACCAGGTCATTCCAACGCGGGATTATATTTCCCAGTGGACAGCCGTGTGAGGACTGGCAGAACGGAACTCCACATTCCATACATCTGTTGAACAATTCAATTATTCATAAAAATGATAGCACCGGCAGATAATATTCAATCCATACCTTGAGGCCTGAGTTCTAACATTCTGTCGAATGAACTGGTGGTCGAAGATCTCATTCCAATCCCTGGACCGTTTGATAACATCCCTATAATAGCCTTTTATTCGTTTATATTTCATAAAACCCCGGACTTTATCGAGTGTTGTTTGATCCGGAATCGAGTCCTCAATATCTTTGACACTCTGTTGTGGTTTTGGCTGTCCTTCCACTTTGTTTTGTTTGTCAACCAACGCCACATTCGCGGCCTCTTTGAGAGCTCTTTGATATTCTTTGGGAAACACTTTAATTATTTTGTGTTTCATTTCATTGAAATTGTTTAACAAGTCCTGTGCCACTTGGGAACCGGTCTTCTCATTGAACTCTTTCAGCAGTTGTTTCACTAAATCAATGTCTTCCGAGTCATCCAAAGGAAACAAATCAATCATTCCGTGATTGCATTTCGAGGCAAACCTCCCGTCGCTTAAGAAATGATAAGATTATAAGAATTGACATAAAATTGATAAACACTTCAAACGCTTACATATCATAGACATAAGCGATTCCGCCCGACATTCCGGCCGCGAAGTTCCGGCCCGTTGTGCCCAAAATGAGAACCACTCCACCAGTCATATACTCGCAGCCGTGATCCCCAACCCCTTCAATCACAGCAATAGCACCGGAATTCCTGACACAAAACCTTTCGGCGGCGACGCCTCTAATGAATGCTTTGCCAGACGTCGCGCCGTATAGACAGACGTTTCCAACGATTATATTCTCCTCTGATTTGAAATGTTTTGGCATATCTTTGGGCGGGTATACAATCACTTCCCCTCCGGAGAGACCTTTTCCTACATAATCGTTGGAATCGCCTTCGAGTTCAGCGACCACTCCTTTGGCTAAGAAAAGGCAAAACGACTGTCCGGCTGAGCCCAGGAATTTGATTTTTATAAGATCTTTGTTGAGTCCCTGTTCTCCAAACTTGAGTGCAATATAATAACTAAGTGTTGAGCCGAAAGCCCTGTCCTGGTTCTTGATGGCCAATGACATCTCAATTGGATTGTCTGAATGACCTTCGAGTATGTCTTTCGCCGCAGAAATGATTTTGTTGTCGAGTCTGGTATCCAATTGAAAGTCTTGTGCAACAGAACCGCCGATTATATTGGTTTCGGGTCTGAGAGACAAAGCGTTACATAAAATCATAGTATAGTCCAAAAGGTTGGCCTTTGGGTTGTGGGGATCGGGTTTGAAGCGCAACAGTTCTGTCCGTCCAATCAGACTCTGGAACCGTTTGATCCCGAGTTTTGCCATCTCTTCTCTGATTTCTTCCGCCAAAAGGAACAGATAGTTCACTAAATACTCCGGTTTTCCCTCAAACTTCTTCCTCAACTCCGGATCCTGAGTGGCGACACCGACGGGACAGGTATTTAAGTGGCATTTCCTCATCATTATGCAACCGATCACTATTAACGGTGCGGTAGAGAAGCCAAACTCATCGGCGCCAAGAAGTGCGGCCACTAATACATCAAAAGCTGTTCTGATCTGTCCATCGCATTGAAGGACAACACGAGAGCGCAAGTCATTGGCAACCAATACCTGATGTGTTTCTGATATTCCTAATTCCCAGGGAAGACCCGCTCCCTTAATACCTGTCCACGAAGAAGCACCCGTACCTCCGTCGTGACCAGATATGGTGATGTGTTCGGCCTTACCCTTAGCAACACCGGCGGCCACAATACCGACGCCGACTTCTGAGACCAATTTGACGGAAATCCTGGCCTTAGGGTTAGAGCACTTGAGATCATATATCAGTTCTGCTAAGTCTTCAATGGAATAAATGTCGTGATGAGGGGGAGGGGATATCAGTCCTACCCCTGGAATGGAGTGTCGGGTTTTGGCAATATCTATAGACACCTTATCTCCGGGTAATTCTCCACCTTCACCTGGTTTAGCTCCCTGTGCCATCTTGATTTGCAGTTCATCGGCATTGGCCAGGTATGCAGCGGTGACACCGAAGCGACCGCTGGCCACTTGTTTTATTGCAGACCTTTGGTTGTTATTCGGGTCATCAATAACCCAACGCTCAGACCCTTCGCCTCCTTCGCCTGTATTTGATTTACCGCCGACTCTATTCATGGCCTTCGCGAGGGTTGTGTGCGCTTCGTATGAAATGGATCCGAAAGACATCGCACCTGAAGATTGACATCAATTTAGTAAATCAATGAAACATTTGTTACAATTAATGGCAAACCGGTTGCGAATCGCTTAACAATATTAACGGCCGGTTCGACCTCATCGATGGGAATGGGTTTCGCTGTGTATATCAGTTCCAGTTGTCCTCTAAGAGCACAGTCTTTCACCGCTTTGTTAGTGATTTCAACGAATTGTTTGTAAGCGTTCTTAGAGTTGGCGACCGCCGCGTCCTGAAGATTAGCGATGGCCAGGGGGTCGTTGATATGCTTCTCACCCCCTGATCTCCAGTGATAGAACCCGGGATTTCTTAGTATAAGAGAATCCGTGAAATACTTGCGATGGAATGCAATCGAATGGCGCTCTAAAGCCTCGTCTCCGAGCACTTCAAAGGTCGCTCCGCCGAGACGTGAGGCCGTGTTTTTGAAACATTTATCAATCACTTCCTCTCCCAGACCTACGGCTTCGAATATTTGTGCCCCTTTGTAGGAGTGAAGGGTGGAAATACCCATTTTCGCCATCACTTTTGAAATACCCCTTTCCATAGCCATTACGTAGTTTTGAAAGACTTCTGAATCACTTAATTGAAGTAAACCTTCCTCTCGAAGGGCAGCCATAGTTTCAAACACAAGGTAAGGACAGATAGCGTCGGCGCCATAACCCAAGAGGACACACATGTGATGCACTTCTCGCGCTTCAGCCGTCTCTAAGATTAGGCCGACTTTCATACGCTGTCGAGCATTGATTAGGTAGTGATGGGTCGCACCCAAGGCTAACAGTGAACTGAAAATGGGTTTAATTAGACAAACATTTAATGAGAAATGGCTTTTGAATACATACCTAACCGGCACAAAGTGTGGACCGGCTTTTCGGTCACTCAGGACTACAATAGTGTAACCATTTTTGGCCGCATCGCAGGCCTCGACACAAATGCGGTCCAAAGCTCTGAGAAGTCCTGTTTTGCCCTCTTTTATAGCAAAGACACAATCAATTACTTTTGTCTTCCAGTCCTTATAGTTCGTCTCTTTTATAATCTCCAGATCATTGATGGAAAGGATAGGCTGTTCGAGCCATAAGCGCCGGCATTGGTCTGCAGATGACTCTAAAATATTGGCTTCCGGACCAACAGGACAGGCGAGTGACATGACTATCCGCTCGCGGAATGGATCGATGGGAGGGTTAGTCACCTGTGCGAACAGTTGCTTGAAATAGTCATATATTAAGGGTTGGCATAATGACAGACAGGCCAGTGGGGCGTCGTTTCCCATCGAACCCAACGCTTCCTTTCTATTGTATTGAAGAACAATTGAATGAAAAGCAATGAAAGCGTGAATTCAATGCTTACTCTGTCTTAACCATCGGTAGTATCAGGAAATTGATTGTCTCAGTGGTGTAGGCGAAGAGCGCTAAACGTCTGTCTTCGAGCACTTTAGCCCTTCCGTGAACATCCTCTTCACTCCTGCCCTCCAAGAGAACAGCTCTTCGTTTGAATGGTTTGATAGCATAACCCTTCAAATGGTTTGCTTTTAAGTCATTCAAAGTAAACAACTCTTTGAGCCAACTCTCAAGTGGTCTCTTGCGAGCAATGTTTAGTTTGACCTCTTCATCGCGTGCGAACACCTTCTCCTTGGTGTCTATCAAAAGCATCCTTCCCGGACGGAGTCGACCCTTAAGGGTGTAAAACATTAAAATCACTAAAAAACTATTCAATAGTTATTCAAATGTTTTACAAAATAATTAGTTTTCAATCAATTCTTAGTGAAATTGAAAACTAATTATAATTTTATTGTTTAACGAAAAGGATTTGAATTTAAGTCTAATCTTAAGGAAAATATTATTTTTAAATGATTTAATGTTTGACTGAAATAATTGTCATTTAATTAGTCGTCAATTAGTCAACAGTTCCTGTAATTACTGTTAATCTCTTCATTACAAATGAATTGATGTTTAGATTTGTGATAAAATATTTGCAAATTTGTTGAAACGCTTAACAAATCTTATATTAAGTTTCAAAACATTTTCTCTTTTTGTAAAACAAATGAGACTTTAATTACGAAATCCTTTCGTAAAAATAGTCTTAAAAATGTAAAAACAATAAAAACCTTTTGAAGTATGTTATCGTTTGGCACATCCACTACTCCCACCTCACTGGCCATTATGACATAGCCATCGATGGTGTGGTAATAACGGGATGGTCTCAATCCGTTTCGATCTAAAATAGCACCGATATATCGGCCGTCAGTAAATGTGAGTAAAGCGGGTCCATCCCAGGGCTCCATTGCACAGCCAGACCACTGATAAAACAATTTCTTCTCTTCATTCATGAGTTCATCGTTCTGCCAGGCCTCGGGCACCATGGTCATTACAGCTTCTGGCAGAGACCGACCCCCAGCTGTCACCAAGAATTCCAACACATTATCGACAGATCCGGAGTCAGACATGTCCTGTTCAACGACGGGATAAAGTTTGGACAGATTTTTTCCGAAGAGCTTACTCTTCATAACCCCTTCTCGAGCGCGCATTAGATTCACATTTCCTCTCAATGTATTGATCTCTCCATTGTGTGCCAAATATCTCAACGGATGTGCCCTTTCCCAGGAGGGGTAGGTATTCGTTGAGAAGCGAGCATGGACAAGTGCTAAATAGCTCTCAAATGTCTGCTCCTGGAGGTCAATGAAGTAAAGCCAGAGCTGTGGTGGAGTGAACTGACCCTAAAGTCGACACAAAGACAAAACATTGAATGAATTGAAGTAATAGTGAAACAAATAATTGTATAAAAAATGTAAATAAAAATGTGTTTAAACTTATTATTGTATTTTTGGGAACAAACTTTGTGACACTTCTTCGTCGCAATCCCTGACTGACATTGATTACAGGAATCCTTAATGTTTTGTACATAACATCAAAACTCTCTCTCACACACAGGAATCCCATTACTCTTCAAAAGGGGGAAACCCTAAGGAAAACACAGTTATATCCAGAATATTCTTCTGCACGTAATAAACGCCAAATAATTTGTTTATAAGAAAATAATATTCATTTCAAAAGTGCTTTTTTATTCAAAAATAAATTTAGATATCAATTGATATTTCAAAAGATATTTATCATTATTTTGAATCAAAAAGTGAGTCAAAACTCAAAAGTGAATGAATTTTGGAAATGATTTTGAGTTCAAAAACAAACAAATTGTGGAAATTTTGTGCAGATTTTTGTGGAAAGAAATGAATTTTGAATACAAATGAAGAGAGAAATAGAGGTTTTGGGATATGTTTTGAGACTTTGTTTTGAGTTTAAAGTTGAAGTCTTTTTGTTAAGAAATAGTGAAAAGTTTTGGTAAAATAGTTGGGAATTAAGGAAATAATTGATTGGAAAGGAAAGGGTGTTTTATTACTGATATACACTCAAAACTAGATGATTGAAATCAAATATAGGGATAAAATAAGACTCACTTTGTATACAATGGTATCCGTAGACAAACTGCATATATAGAAACGCAGCCCTTCCTCGAGGATCCGATGGGTCGACGACTTCCTCAACACAAAGATCTATAATTCAAATGAAAATATGTTTTGTTTTAATTTTGTTTCAATTAATCATCAAATCATCAAAAGATATGTTAAATAAATGTAAAATTATTTACAATTCTTGACACAAAATGCATTGAAATTTTGTAATATTTTTAAAAATATTTTTGTTTTTAAAATTATTTTTTGTTTAAACAAAAAATCAAAATATTTGCCAAACATTTGGATGATTTCAAAGATCATAATATTTGGGTTTAAATTAACTGCAAATCTGTGACTAAAATAAATTTTATTAAAATTATTACATTATGTCTACAATTGTTTGAAGAGGAGAGCGTCTGGTAATAAAAGTCAAGGATTTTTCATTTGAGTTCATTTTACACTTTATAAGACTATTATATTTATACTGTACTACCAGTGCTCTCTTATATTATATAACTGTGCAGAGAATATAAAGTAAAAATTATGAGAGATTTGAAAAAATATTTTTTTTTTGTAATTTTAAACTTTATATATATTTATAACACAAAAGAAATTACTTCTAAAACAAAACTATTTTTGAAATTTTGCTGAAAATAAATGCAAAAATGAATGAAATGAAAGAGAAATTTGGTTTTTAAACAATAATTATTTGATTTAATTGAAACTCAGATTATTTGGTATTTAAAGCAAATTTTTGACCAAAAATAATATCTTTTCAATTAGACTAACGTTTAAAGCTCTTAATACACAGCAGATTAAAGCAATTTCATTGTATTGAATATAATCTAATTGACTGCAGTCTGTAGTTATACATCCCTTTCCCACCTACGAGTGCTTCACTTCAACATATAGTTTGGTCACAAATAATTAAGTTATTGATCGCAAAGAAGATCTGATTTGTTTCAGAAGAGTTTATAATTTCATAAAAATACTCCTAATTTTAAATTCAATTCATGTTTTAATACTCAAAGAATTATAATAAAAAAGAATATTCTTATATTAATAAAGTTACATTGTACATATTACTTATATAACTCCATGGTTACAGAGATAGCAATTTAAATATTATTTTGAATTCAATTTTTAAAAATATCTTATTTTCAGTTAATTTTAATATTTTATTAAAATGTTTTCATTTGTGTGACATTAGAGCACACAATGAGATGAAACATAGAGTTTGGGTAAACACTTGACGTGTTCTCTCAATCAACAGAAAAACTCATTCCCTTTATTTGTAAACAGTTATACAGAAAAACATTTAATTGAATATTGAGTTGATTTCCAATAATAAAAATATCAATCAGTTTCCTAATAATAAGTGAAACTGTAGTCAATTTTTCCTTTATTTTGCAAAAGTGTCCAAGGTGACGCAATGACAAGGGGTCAAAGGACAGGAAATTGTCTTATTGCTCTAAATATTTCGTTAAACATACAAATATTTAAGTCGAGGTAACCTTTTCTCACAAGTTATAGTTACTAGAACGTTTTAAGATGGGTTGAACTGATCCTAATATCCCTACCCTCTGCTAACTGCGGCCAAAAACTCATTATTTGTGAACAAAATTAAATAAAAAACAAAAGAAATAATTTTTATGAGAAATACATCAAAACTCAATGGTTTTGATGGTTAACTCACTTTTGTTAACTGAATATTGATTTTCAATTTCGTTAATAAAAGTCATAAATAATAACGAGTTATAAAATTAATGAAATATTTTTTGACTTAAAAGAGACTGTTTTTGGGTTTCATTTGTAATACAAATAAATATTTAATTAATTTAATATTCCTTTCAATGATTTGACAAATATTTAATTAAATTCACTTCAATGTGAATGAATGAATGAAATCACAAGTTTTGTCAACTATTTTGAGATATCTGTTACGAAAAATGGATTGAGATTTGAGATATAATGGGAAATAAAATAGTTTATAGTTTTTTGAAAATTAATTTTTTGTTTAATTTTATTTCAATGATTTTTAAATGAGTTTATAATTCAATGAAAATATTTAATGATTTCTCATTGAATGCTAAACTAAAGCAATAGATTCGTTACAAAAAGGGTTTAAAATGTATTAAAAAATAAATAAATAAATTTTGTAAACATTTTTATCATTTTATATAAATATAATATTTGCAGATATGAAACAAGAATATATGAGACCAAGGTGGCATAGTCTAAATTCAAGAGACCCCTTTGAGGTCGATAACATCACTGTCATATGATTTAAATGAATGAACAGATTATTTGAACTAAACTTAAATTTAGATCAAAATATATCTTCATTTTGATAACTATATTGAAAATAAATTGAATTAAAAGTACAATCAATTTATTATTATTTCGTATTTTGATAATAAAAATCCGAAAAATATTACATAAATCAAAACTAATCTCATTTTCAGTGGATTCACAGGAACTCATGATTTTATAATGAATTTATAAATGACTTTAATTATTGAATAATATATTTATATTTGTTTTGCAAACAAATGCATCAAAAAATCGATAATATCTTTAATTTATATTCAAATCTCAGAATAATTTAATTTAATTACAAGAAAACAAATACAAATAATACTGTAATAATAATGACTTATTTTCGTTCAACAAAATAACATTTCATCAATAATTCCATCATTAATACTGAATATAAAAACATTTCATTTCATTCACAATATTTTCATTTATTTATCGCACGAATGAATAAATAGTTGTTTTCTTATCACTACTTATAATAACTTTTTGTTATTTTTATTTTATATAAAGCTTTCAATCAATTCTTGAAAAATTAGTTAATAATAGATAGTTTCAAAGATATATAAGAATTGACAGAAATTACATTTTGTTGGACAGTTATGTCGTTATAAATATGAATGGATGGGGAGGTGTGGTTATCGGGGTTTAAATGTCAAGCAAAAATAATTATGTCATTGAATAATAGTTAAGACCCTTAAGAGCCTTAACTAAAGATTACAATATTGCGTAAAATTTAATCAAATTTCAAATGTGTTTATAGTTTTTAACTCTAAAAAACATCACTGAATGTAGAGATGGGTTAAGAATTTGGACATTAAATGTCAAACAGTTAGAGTCGTTAGACTCAGATGAGAGCGTTATTCACACCACTGTTGCAAAAGTATATCCATTGAAAAAAGCTATATATCTCTCGGCATATGTAGTGCAGAAACAAAATCAATATAAAAGACATTGGATTTGAAAGTGTTTTTGAAAAATATATCGTTTATATTGAGATCAATGTATTTCTTGTTTATATGGCATTCAATAATATTTTTGATGAATAAATGGTTAATTTTAATGTTTTTCATCACATATTCAATAAGTGAAATATTATTTGTTGTGATATTCTCAGTGTTTGACCTTTCAGTCCATTAAATATATAATATTTTATGCATTGATTAAATAAAAATTCAGTGAAAAAGCAAATACTTTTTATATATTAAATAAAAAAAATAGCTTTTTATTGTTGTTTTTGGCGTCGATTTGTAATTGAATACTATTTATATAACAAAATGTGATTTAATTATGATTTTGAAAAATATTTTTGTTTTTTGTGTAATAATTAAAGCAAACAATTAGTTATCATTAAAAGGAAATAAATTATCAAATTTCTGATTCATTTCTCATTAAATGAAACAAAATTTGTTGAAATATTAATACAATTGAATGTCATTTGAATCTAAAAATATCTATAATTTGATTATTATTTCAATGTTTTCATCGATTTATTCATTCGTTTATTGAAATTTGAATAATAATTGAATGAAATTATGAGAAGTTAGACATAAAGTCATTAAACAATTCAATTGAAACCAAAAAAACAGCAATAGTTTTGAGTTTACTGTTACTTTTAATCTCAATAATTTTAGATTAAAACAATAATCTTGGTCTAAATAATATTGAATTTAAGGCAGAAAAACAGACCCTGAGTATAACCCAAATTACTAATTATATAGATTTTTCAATTAATTATCTTTTAATACTCGTACACAACGACGACTCAAATAGTCGAGTGCTCATCACATGTACATCATATCTATACTACAGAAAACAATTTATAATGAAAAACACATTTGAACACAAAATCTACTTTTTATAAACTCAACTGATATTAAGTAATATCGCATTAAATCTTTGCCAAAACATTATATAAGCTTTGATAACATATTACTTAATATTTCTTATTAAAGGAAAGACGTTTTGGTTTTGAATATAAATTAAAAGATTTTTTTTGAGTAAAAATCAATTCATTTTTAATATAAAAGAAACGATTATTCCATTAAACACTAAAACAAAAACTTATTTTCAAAATAACTATTGATATAAAAGAAATGGTTTTCAAAATTAATGAATGTTTTTAAAAGTATATAAAGTTATCCATCATTTCATAACTTTTTACATTTACTTCAATCCAAGTCTCAAATCTCAGTCAATATTTGGCTTTTAAATTGCATTTTGAGTGAAAGAGTTTTTCAAAACACATGACATATACGGAGATATAAATTGTGAGAAATATTGTCTAAAAATAACACTTTTTGGGAGAAAATAATGTCATAATTTAAAAGACAGTCTCCTTTTAGAGCTGAAAATAATTGGTTTTCAAATGAAAACGATTTTCTGATAAGTACTGTATTTAAGCACTCATTTGAATACAAATAATGATTTCCTAATGATTGGCAAAATATCTAAACAAAAAATGTTTGTTTGAAAACTCAATCATTCAATGATTAGATTTCTAACACAAGTTTGCGATAACTATAAGACAAGTGTTAAGAATTCAATAATATTTTCATTGAAGATGTCTTTGAGATAAAGTTAACGATAAGTGTGTTTCAAAGAGCAATAAAACAAATCAATGACTTTAACATTGGATTGAGTTTTGAGTTAAAGTTAATTCAATTTATAAATCAAATAACATATAGATTGGACTCACTTTCCGTTTGAACTCATTCTCTTCAATGGATGGGTCTTTTGGCACAACAAACACTTGTCTCATAAGGGGTTCATTGCTTTTTGCCACTTCTCCGATACAGTTATGATCTGTGGGCACATCTCTCCAACAAAGCACTTGTAAATCACTTTCCAAAGCCATTGATTCAAACTTCTCTTCGGCCTGAATGTGAGTGATTGGATCCAAAAACAATATTCCGGTCGCATAACCGCCAGCGCTCGGCATATCAATGCCTTTGCTGTCTCTGGTAATGATTGGACAGTATTTTCAGTTTTTGGTAATAAATGGCACAAAAAGACAAAGTCATCGAAATGTATCAGAAATTCAATACTTTTACACATTTTTATCACAAAATAAATTCTCAGTTATTTTCAGTCTATTTATGAAATCTTAAAATCTCTTCAATTGATTAAACTTTTGATAAATTGTTTTTACTGTGTCTAACGGTATGTATGAAAGAGTGAGGGAATGGTATAGACTGTCTGTGTGTGCGAGACATCCATCACTTGACGGATGAGTTAGAGATAAAAGATTGACTTAAAGACAGAAAATACAAGTTTTTTGACTCACTTTATCTTTTTAGCATAGAATTGGTGTGGAATAGAAGTCAAAACGCCGGCCCCATCGCCAGTACTGTTATCACAAGAACAGGCGCCCCTGTGCTCCATACGGGCGCTAAGGGTTTTGGCATTCATCAGGAGCTAAGCAACAAAAGTCATATTAAGTGTCAGAGAATTATAACTGGTTTTAGGATTTTGTTATAAAATTTTTTGTCAAACAATTTCTTTTAGGAAATCAATGGTTAACTAACTTTATGAGAGGCGATGCCATCGATGGACACAATGAAACCGACACCACAGGCGGCCTTCTCCTCGTTGGGATCAAAGAGGGACTTAATACCAGTGCTGACATTAGAGGCCATACTTTCGATTGGGATATCAAATGAATATTTGTTTTGTTTCTCTTAAGAACTGAGTGTTGTTTTCAGCGAAGAATATTTTTCTGATACCAGTTTCGTGTCTACACATCACACAACAGATCCTATGTCTCTAGCCTTGCGCAGAGTGCACAGTCATCATATACCAGTCCACTTCGCATGACTTTACGCATTTAAGTTTGAATTTTATCATAAAACATAAAAATTCCACTCAATATTAGTATTGAACCAATCATTCAGTGCACTAGAGGTTGAGCTCAACCAGAATTCTGATTCCGTCCTTCAGTAAGCAATGCCTGTCCACAACAGAGCAAAATACTCATTAAATACTCATCATTTTCGCCCACAATCTCCATGTCATTCAGTATCTGATATTATGTCCCATCCATTGGTCACCAATCAGTGCGATGAACGGTAGAGATAACACTGTTTTACACCAACTGTTCACATGTCAGCCCTTATTAGCAATCAATACAACAATTAATTCAATTCTTAAACATATCTTGTTTTCAAACTTTCTGTAAACCAATTGAAAAGAAGTCTTAAAATTGAGATAAATATTAATATTATTTGAAATTTTGCCAAAACCTGTGAATAATTTAAATTAACACTATTAATGTTTAGTAAGACCCTGAACATTGTGAGCAATGTAATGACAACTTATCCGGAGATGAGTTTCACTGAAATTCACTTCATTAATGACTGAATTAATCATATTTTTATACAAACTATTAATTTTTAAGATTTTAAACGTTTTCATTGTTTTTACAAAATATTTCCTCAATTTCTCATAAATTCTATGAAATATTTGAAAAACAAAAAACATTTTATAAATTCAACAAATATTTTATGAAATGAGTCTTAAATTTAAGTTTAATTTTGTTTCAAACACTTTATAAATGTTTTTATAAATCATTTTGATTCAAAATTTTTGAAGAATAAAATATCACTTTTTTTTGTTGAAAGCAAACCAAACGCTGAAATAAAAATCAAATAGCTTTTAAAATAATGACTTGAATTTCAAATTGAAACTTCAATCCAGGTATCAATTCTCAAAACACTTAAGTCAACACTTGATAACAAACAACAAGAAATCTATAACTAATTGAAACTGAAATTCAAATTTTAATAATCAATAAAACGATTGAATTTTACAATTGATTTGAAGAAGACTTTAAATTAAAAAATTAAAAATATTACTAAAAATAAGACAAATCGCACGCAATTTGCAAATCATATGAGAAATGAAATATTCATTACATTTATTACATTTAATTTGTTATTTAGTTTTCATTAGTTTTTTGTCAATTAATTACTTTTTTTCTCAATTAATATATATTTGAAAATAAATGTATATTTTATATGTATTTTCATATTTCAGTGTAGTTTTCAACTCATTATTAATTAACAATAAATTACTCTTTATTTCGCTATTTATTCCTAAAATATAGAGAAAAACATTCATTTCTTTCAAACTTTTGTTTAGATTTTTAAATAAAATTATGCTTTTTATTGATGTCTGGAATGTATTGTCAGAAAAAGTATTGGATTTTTGTTTCATTTCATAATTAATGTTGAAATCGATATTCATTTACGGATTGATAGCAATGTATGGATTGTTATAAATGGATCGACAGTTCAGTCAATTCAGACTAAAAACAAAACATAGCTTTCATTTAGATTTCATTTTCTTTCTCTCTGTTTTCAAAACTCTTTTTCGTAATTCAAAACAACAATCAATTGAAGACTAAAATCCATCGATCGGTGCATAAAGTCATAAAGGATTTCATATTTTGTCCGCAAAATCAACAAAACATAAGGGAATGAGTGGTAAAGAGTCAAAGAGAAAGAGAGAGAAGAAAACGACAACTCATTTGTAAATAACACTAAATTTTTAATATAAAAAACAACAGAAAGTAATTACCGGCGCATCTGATCAACGGTTAACTCAATGATAGGGTTAAACAAAAATTCAAAATAATTTTGTAATCAATTCATAAATAACTTAAAACTCATTTAACACTAGATTTAATTTTGGCATAAAATAAGATAACGTTTCACTCATTTGAGTCAATCATTCAGTTTTCAAAACGTACTCCAAATCGCACTGATATGAGACATAAGACGGAAAGTCGTTTCGGGTTTCCATTAAATTATAAAATACTAAAAATTAGTGACGATTTGGACATAAAGTCTAAAAAACAAAATCATTTCTCAGTTTTTCATAGTTTTTGTGAAATTATATTAAATTTGAATAAATTTTTAGAGATATTTAAAGAGCGCCGAAAGGATCCGGTTGTGTAGCTATGCCTGGATTTAGTGGCCGCTGAGATGTCGTATTCGGTAATATAGAGCTCGGAAGTACTTGCACTCCACCGACGGGTGGCATTCCAGCCATTTGTGGTCTCATCTAATAGTTAAAAATAAATCGTTAATAAATCACTTCATAAAATAGCTGTCCATCACTTGTACCCCATATGTCATTGGCATTGCGTTTTGAACCATAACTGGTTGTACGACAGATGCGGGCCATTGACCGCCGGATGGAATCATAGCCGGCTGTGCGGCCATTGGAATACCGCCCGCATTCCAACCGCCCATCTGTTGACTGGCATTCCAATTGGTCGGTTGGGTCTGTGGCTGAACGGGAGCTCCAGTTTTAACTGTATTCTTAGGACTGGAAAACTGTTGACCCGGTCTTCAAGTAAATATAAAATTTAGTTTAAAAACAAACACTAATTTCTAAAACCCGTACTTTTTGAACGATCCTTTCGGGCCATTGATGTCTAGATTCTGAGCCAAACTCGCGAGACTTGAATCCAAATCCCCTTTAAATAAACTTTGATTTACGTTTGCCGTAGACGTCGGTGCAACTGATGGCGCGACCATTTGTACGGTTGGGCCGCCCTTTCCGGCCATCATTTGGGGCTGTAATACATCCCCGAATGCATCGAACCCTAAGTTAAACACAAATTAAACATAAATTCAAACTTTTTTTACAAAATATTTAAAAACTAATAAAAAATTGTTTCAAAAATAAACACAAATAAAGTGAAGACAAAATCAAATCATAATAATTAAGGAAACCCTCAGTAAAGAGTGTAAGACCTGCAGTACCCACAGCACCGGCAGCTATTCCATAAGATGGCATTCCGGGCATCACTACATAACCTATTGGTGGGACAGTGCCCGGAGGCAAATAGACCAATCCAGGTGGTACTGCCACTCCCGGGGAGGTCTGTTGTGGTTGCACTCCAACGGGCTTTTGTGGTTTAGTCATCGTTGATCTCATCGCGAGATCCAAGTCTTCAAAAGCCGACGGCTTTTTCGGTGGCTTTTGTGGCATTTGTGGTGAAGAAGACAAAGCCATCTGTTGTTGTTGTTGTTGAAAGAGTAACTGTTGCTGAAGAATGAATTGCTGTTGATTGACATCATATGCGCTCAAAGGTATGTTCCCAGGAATGGGAGGTCTGGGCGGAGCTGCGGCTCCAGATTCCTCATTAAATTCTGAATCGTTTCCAAATAATTGGTCAGAAGTCATGAATGTCGACGCAGGAGGCGGTGGCCGACCGGGTGGTGCGGCCGCGACTTGGGATAAGTCGTGTGGAGGGGGTGGAGGTCTGGTTGGCGCCTGTTTTGGAGTGTCAGAGCTGTCACCAAAAGTGACGGCAAAAGGAGAAGATTCAAAAGGCTGTCCAAATGGACTATTCTCTCCAGAAGGCGGTGGCGCTGATATGGCCGGTGCCGGGGAAGGACTATTGCCTCCCGTATTGCTTTCATCGATACCACTGTCTTCACCGAATCCAGGATCTGGCGGAACGGGCAATATTGGTGTAGTTCCCGCGCCTTTGATCACATCCTGAGTCGGTGAAGGAGAAGTAGAACGGATTGGGTCTTCACTTGAAGGAACGGGGAGTTTATGTGTGACCTGATCTGAAACTTGATTCGTAAAGGAATCGAAGGCAACAGAGACTTGAATGGAAACACATTAAATGAAAGGACAGTTGGATAACACTTACCCTCATCTCTAGCGTCAACTCCTTCGAAGGGAAGGCATGAATACGAATAATAAGACAATAATTGGTTAAATTCAAGACATTTTTGGTTTTAACAACAACTGAGGGTTTCCGACATATAGTCAACACTTTATGTGTGTTTTTTGGTATAACTTATAACCAGTGCTTAGTTTAGCCTTAGATTAGAGTAGACTTAAAAGGCATACCTGAGGCAGAGGTAGAGTCGCTTTTACCGAAAGCGGCCGCAAAGCCATCCTCCGATGCAAACACGTTATTGCCGTTTGTTGTTGTGCTCGACATACCATTGAACGGTTGGTTTTGGATGAGAGGAACCATATTTGGTTGAGACATATTGTTTGCCATCTGTGAGAACCCTGTCTGGGCTGGCGGTGCGTTAGAGATGGCTGAGTTCAATGTGTCGGCGAAGGGGTTGGCGTTCGACAGGAATAGGAGGTCATCACTGGCTTTGCCTGAATCGGTAGTTCCACTCTTAGTACTAATACTTTGTGTTTGGTTTTGGTAATCATTAAAAAAATCTAATAATCCCTGACTTTTATTCTCCGGTGTCTGTGCTGTTGGCGATGACTTTGACTCAGCCGTTGGTGACATCGATAAGAATGGATTATTGGCTTTCCTATCGCCGCCATCCTTGTCCTGCATATGCTTCTCCTAATTGTGTGTAATTAATGGAAAGACAGAAACAATGAAACAAACAATCGATGGAATGGTAGGAAAGAGTAGAGAAGTAATGATAGATAGAGTGCTTTCAATGCATTACTAACCAAAACAAACCAATTCTCTTGTTTCCAAACAAACGGTGAGTCAAACTGATCGTAACTATTATTCTATTGCAGACAATGGACAGGCATTAGATGTAAGACATGCAGAGATGCAGAGAAAAAATACAAAAATATGTTAATGTGTTTAACCGTCACCTAAAGGTCACCCGAAGGCCACCTAATGGCCTCTTAAGAGCCGAAGCGTGCAAACAATGCAAACAACTATCAAAAGCTCACAAAATATCACTAAAACTAAATCACATTCTCTTTATATAACATAACATTAAATCAAAACCATTTGTGCCGTACTTTTAATCTGTTTAACATCTGCTCCTCTTCTTCCAGTGCTTTCTTCACAGAAGTGTCCGTCTCTTTGAAAGCACTATTGAATGAGTCGTTGGCAACCGAACCGTTAGCTGTCGTGCCATTTGTGGGCGCAGACGAAGAACTGTTGAATGAAATGAAAACACGTTTAAAATGTGATCATATTTTGCAAACATTTTTATATAAACACTATTTTTGGCAAAACTTTAATACATTTTCTCATATTTTTTCATAATTTATATTCAAAACAATAATTAAAGCAAACATTGAATCAATTATTTAAACAACTCTTTGAGTAATGGTATGTAATATATGTTTCATTCAGACCTTCAGAGCACAGGGTTTGCAAAGAATTCTCTGATTAAACTCAAAACACAAATAAAAAGCAATAAATAAATTGCAATACAAATGCAAAACATTTGTTGGTTTTGTAATTCAGGGGCAAAACTGTTGCTGAATAGAAATCTAAACTATAAAAGCATTGAAAATATACATTACTTTGTAGACGACTGTCCTTTTTTGCCTTCAAGTTGTGCTAAATGTTGTTCCAGTGCGTCCAAGAGAGAACTGGGTGCTTTGGTCAGGTCAGGGATCTCTCCCTTATCTATACCTACATTCTCAGCGACCTTCAAAAACTCGGCCACTTTGTCCATACGAATCAAAAACTTTTTATAGATATCCAAGGCCTCCCTGGCCTGCTTCTTGTTCATGTCAAAGTATTTCTCTGAACACCAAAAACAGTTAAAATAACACAATTGAGTGAACAGACAGTAATACCCAAACAATTAATGATCCCATCGTTATAACAGGCGAAGAGTCGGATCAGATCTCTGAAGAGTAACATAAAGGCGGCGTTTATGACACCATTGGTTAAGTCGTTGGCATTACAGTCAAACTCTAAGAGGGAATCCACTTGTGATTGAAGGGTTGGTATGGTTTTTATAAGTTTGTCCGTATTCATAGACCGCAATGACCCGTCCTCTTTGCTACTCAGGGGGTAAAAATCAAACAAAATGTAAATCAGGTGCAGAAAAGTACTTAAGTTTTAAAGTAATCATAACTTTTAAGATAAGAAACAAAATAAACAGAAAAACCCTTCAAGTAATAGATAAAAGGTTAACTCAAAGGTTAACTCAATTCATACCCTCTTTTGATTTTTGTGAAATCGAAAGCAACGGTTCGATAAGACAGTGCTTTTTCGTTCTCGTATTTGGCATAACGTCTAATAAATGTCGACATTTCGTACCCCTTGACCCCTGTTTTGTCGAGAAAGTTACTCAATTGAAACGTACAGTTACTCGAAGCCAAGTATTGCGTAAATCTCTGCCAAAAACCAAACAATAATTCAATTAATAATTAATATTTTATTTCATTTCAATTCAATTAAAAGAAAATCACTTTTTGTCTCAAATTATGTTTTCCTCATAACTTCTGATATAACATGGGTTAGAATACTATAAAATATTCCAGAAGCGTTTAATAACGCTTTAATTAAGGGGTAAAACCGATAATTTACAAAAATGAATAAATTATTCACTATCAATGAATTGATCTATCTCATTTTATAACAACTATTAAATCCGGTGTAACTGATATACTGTATGTGTCCCTGAATATAATTTTTAATCAAAAATGCGATGACGAGTCATATTTCACCCTTAATCTAGCAAAATAACACCCTTGCAATAAAACCTGACCCAGGGTTAAATTATAAATTAAATTTCTTATCATCAGTAATAAAGAAATCAATAAAAATCTATTATCAGTGAAATGATTGACAAAAAACTATCAAAAAGTAAAATTAATTGAAAAATAAATCCTTTGATTAAAAAACGCAATGAATTTGTAATCAATGCGTGACTTAAGAGACGAAAATCAAAATTGTTTTCAAGTTTTCACAAATAAATTCATTTATGTATTGATTAAGTGCTCAGTTATGTCAAAGAGTGAACACGTTTTCACTAAAAAGCAAATCAATTGCTATTCAAAAACCAAAACCAACGCTAATATTGAACTCAACGCTCAGTTTAATAACCAATTTCTCAAATCTTATAAATAATTAGATTAAATGCAAACAAAAAACTAATTATGAAATAAAATGAAAAACATTTTCAGCGATAATATAATCACAAGAAAACTATTGAAAACATAATTCTTAGAAATTTTTGAATATTTTAAACAAACGTTAAAAAAATAATTAATAATTAAGTCTTAATTTACTTTCAATTATATTGAAATCTAATCGTGAATTGAGTTTTGGATTTAAATTCAAATTAAGGGAAAGTTTTAGGTCAACAGTGATAAAGAGGGTCATAAGGGTTGAAAACAATGTTTACTTAATAGCACTTAATTAGAAATAATTGGCAAAAAAACTAGACATCAATCGTGAACTTCAATAGAGAGTCAACACATTAGGAATGGTATGGAAATTGGGAAAAGGGTTTAACATTAAATAAAATCTAAAACTCTTTGATTCAATGGTAACTTAATATTCAATCAGTTTTGAAGAAATGAAACAAATATTTTAACTAAAGATAAATCAATGAAAACGAGGGAATGGTATGCAATATATTCACTAAAATAACAATCGATTGAATAAAATATTCAATAATTCACTGCAAAAACGATTTCAGATATAATGAGTTATGAACTCTTATAAACACTTCCTTTGAAACTCACAGCAAAGCATCTGTTTATGAGCGCCTGTAGTCTTGACTTATGGGAAAAGGTTAACACAATTTCTTACAATCATTTATAAACTGATAATTAGGGGGAAAAACACAGCAATTATTGTTAACCGACAAATGAAAACTCATTTTTAATACCAAAAACCATTTATTTCACGCAAACATTGAATGAATTGAAAGCAAGAGTACTTCAAATCAATTCATTTGTTTTGAGATTTGGTTTAAAACCTATTAATTAATTCAATTGAAGGTCTGTTTGAAGATTAGGTAATAAACGGCTAAAACTCACTTCATTTCCATAACACATGAGATGATGGACAGTCACCAGCGCTTTGAAGACTACGACCCAACTCGAGTGGTTCGTCCTCTCGATCAAGAGGTTCGCCAATTGAGGTATCGATACATTTGGCTCATGAGTGCATTGCAAGAGATCTGGGATTCAATTAAAAGACAATTGTGTTTAAAAATCAGAGCAAAAACTAAACACAAAAACATTTCACAGGTTTTAAGCAAAAACATTAACACATTTAAGGGTGGGTTATGTCAAGAGAGTTAAGCGCCGGTTATGTCAGACATAAGGAGAGACAGAAAAGAAGACAAATCTTTGGCAAAGATCTTATCAATGGATTGCAAAACAATTGGTTATTATCTAAAAGTGGTGTCAAATGGTGTGAATCTATTCATTAGAAACCAATTGATTATAAACTTAGTGTAAAATTAAAACCAAATAAACAATAGATTAAAAACATATTAAAGGATAGGATATCAAACATTTTGATTGTTTTCAATGCACTCAACGCCCACTGAGTTGTCATTTAATATAAAACATTCAAATATTGTATAAAAAAATATTGAAATAAAAGTGAGATTTTGTGCTCAAAATGAAAATTTGGGTCAAAATTGACTAAAATTTCAAAACATTACACACTTTTCACACATTTTATAGGATTTTTCAATTAGTTATCAATTAATTTGATCTTAAATTTCAATTAAGACTAAAATTGAGGGAAAACTCAATCAATATTAGGGAAAGCATTGAATGCCAGCAAAAGACGGCACAAAAACTGTACATAAAATCAAATGAAAAAGTAATGAAATGTTTGTTAACTAAGAGTTAATTGAAAACTAATTAAACGATTGAAACAGAGATTGAAATACAATTAAATATATCATTAAAAGACAAATGAGAGGCAAAGGAGTGGGGAATGGCATACAATCCAAGTGTTTCTTCTTAGGGCCGATCACTTCCTCGGTGGTGGCCTTACAGACGACGCGCGCCAACCCCTGTCCGGCCAACGCATATCGGGCGGCGTTGAGCCTATCGTTCAATGTCTGACCCGTATGTCCGGCCATTCAGATCACTATTAGTTCACAATATATTCACAATTATTACTGCAAATCAAAGTTCACTTCAAAATCAGTGTAAAAATCAATTGAAAAGTGAAAACAAAGTGAAAAAAATTGAATCAAATTATTGATTGAAACACAAAATACACTCAAAAAACACTGAAAACAAAACAATTGTTTAAATAATTAAATAATTTCTGAAAATATAACTAAAAATCTCTTTTAATGTGAAATAAATTAAAATAAATATTGAATTGGATTTGAATTACAATTGATTTTCAAATCAAATGTTTGTCTGATTTGTGGATCAGATGTTAGACTAATGTCTTATGTCTTGTGTTTGAGTCAAACACTCAATGAATGAATGAATGAATGCTTGAAAGCGACTGAAAGTGTCAAACATTGAACACAAATACACCTCTGATTGCATACACAATGCAAATGGCGTTCAATGCTTACACCTGTAGTCAAACCCCCCGTCAAATACACTTTCAATTTACACTCAATTTCAACATTTAATTAAATTTATAACAAATTAATATTATTTTAATTATATTTTAATTTAAAATGAATTAAAAATTTTGTTGAATTTTGCCTTAAATTGATTTATACTTCTTGTGTGGCTATAAGTGAGAGACAACTGTATTAAACTCAATACCATTGAAGCCAATGAGTAATGAAATCATTGATTGAATTGTATTATAATTAATGAGAAAAGTCTACAAATAATTCCTAAACTCTGTATCGAATGCATAGAAAAGTTCATTCGTTGAATGAAAGCATTGTTTTTGCACTCAATTTGTCGACAAATAAAACATTCATTCCTTACATAAGAGTTGAATAAAAATCGATTCAATCGAACGATATTTTAGTTTCGAATATTTGGATCCATTATAAGCACAAACTATTGACGGACAACACAAGACTGTGTATTAAAAGGTACCAAATCTTAGACGATATTTTCGACCAAAAGCTACGTTTGCCACACAATACTCATTGTCTGCATTGCAGACGTGAATACCTGTCCATAAATGACGTAACCGTTTGTAACGTCATTTGAGGACTGAGTCAATGATTGAGCAAAACGTTTGTCTAAATTGAGTTCAAAAACGACAAAACATTTAATCAATTATTCATTGATTTGATTGCAATTGAAATCAAATTAATTGTCAATCAATTGATTGTTGAGTTAATCAACGCTTAAATCAAATCCAAATCCCCTTTGAGTTGAAGTGAGTATTGATTACTAAGAAATCAATTGCTTTTCAAAACTCAAAATAAAACGTATTTTTGTCTTCAAATTGATTCCCGATTTTCGCAGTCTTTTAGTGTTAAACGTTTGGATCAACTGAAGTGATAGTCCACACAATGCCTAACATTAAGCTCCAGAGCTCTGATGGAGAGGTGTTTGACGTCGACGTAGAGATCGCCAAACTGTCGGTCACTATAAAGACAATGTTAGAGGACTTAGGGATGGATGAAGACGACGAAGAAGTGGTTCCTCTGCCTAATGTCAACTCAACTATACTGAAGAAAGTGATCCAATGGGCGACCTATCATAAGGACGACCCGCCGACCCCTGACGACGACGAGAACAAAGAGAAACGCACCGACGATATCAGCAGTTGGGACGCGGACTTCCTTAAGGTTGACCAGGGCACTCTCTTTGAACTGATCCTGGCCGCCAACTACTTGGACATTAAGGGTATGTTTGTGTCTATGCTTTGCCGATTGAGTTCTGATCTGTTTGTTGCCACCGATAGGGCTGTTGGACGTGACCTGTAAGACAGTGGCGAATATGATTAAAGGCAAGACTCCCGAAGAGATCCGAAAGACTTTCAACATTAAGAACGACTTCAGCCCTCAAGAGGAAGAACAGGTCCGCAAAGAGAACGAGTGGTGCGAAGAGAAGTAGATTTCAGCCATTTTTGGATCAATTTCTTCAAAACGTTTTGCAGTTTTCGTTATTTTTATTCAATTTTTCCCTTAATTTCAATAATTTTTGCAAATATTTGAAAATTAATTCAAAATTTGTAATAAAATATGTTTTAATTGAATGTATTTTAACACTAAATATGAGTTTCATTTGATATCACTTTTCATTTGGCTGTAAATGTAGTGAAGAATAAAGTGTTTAATAATTAATACAATAATTAAAGTAAACATTGGTTTCAATAAAATCTTAAATATTCTCATAATTGACTCGTTTTTTGTCCAAAACTTCATTCAATTGGCGATCATTTGAATCGATTTCAGTGTTTATGAGATTTTGTTTACAGTGTTTTGCAATTCAATTGCAAATGTACTCAAAAAGTGCTTTCGTTTTAACACTAATTAATTATGAGTTTCATTGAAATAGCATTGAATTGAGTGTTAAGTCATCCAATGATTAATGTTTTTTCTCATCACAGCTGAAAAACGGAGGCTTTCTTTGGGATCAGATCGGATCAGATGCCGATCCCATGTTTTAGGACAATGTTTAGAAAGGGTGTCCATTCAAAGCTGAAGACAATCTTATATTCCTAATCCCTGTGCTCTCTATCCAGGTATAAATGCGTTGATAAAAATATTTTAAACTTTTTCAAGAATCTAAAACTCAGTCTATAATTAACCCCTGATTTTGTTGAACCCCTAAAAAGGTGTGGTTTTCTATAAATACTCATATTATCATTGAAATACCCCTTTGTTTATCAGTTTATCTGTTTTGCATCAGTGGTTAAAATTATCTCAATATAATCTGAATCAATTGAAAAACGTCTTCATTTGCGTCAATAAATTATTTTTGGTTATAATTTATGGCAAAACTTGTCATCAGTTTCAGTGAAAACTCATTATAAATACATTTAAAGTATTCATAGTTTAAACAATTTCTGAGATTTTATTGATTATAAAAACACTTAAAATAACTCAAAACTAAAAATATATAACAAAAGACAAAATTAGAAAACAATTGAAACAAAGTTTTACACAAAATGTTTGAAACATTGGTTTTATTTAATAAATATTTATTTTATACATAAGTTTTAAACAACTTTTAACACAAACTTTTGCCCCCTTTTTGTGTTTCACTTAAGCATTGCTTCAAAACTCAATACAATAACCAAAGTCTCAACTCATAGAGAAAAAGCGATGTAATTATTGGACAGTTGTTTAAAGGGTTGGTCGTATTGAACGCCATTTGCATTGTGTATGCAATCAGAGGTGGATTTGTGTTCAATGTTTGACACTTAGAGAGCCTTTGAAACGCTTTCAACCATTCATTCAGTCATTCAGTCATTCATTAGATATTCATCACAAGAGTCGACAAACACTACAACAACGACAAGAAGTAATCATTTGTTTGTTTAAACAGTTTTTCAATGTTTTAATTGTTTTTCAAATCATTTCAAAAGAAATTTCATTTAATTTTCACTCAAATCGACTCAAAGTTTGGTTTTGTTTTCAATTCACAAATTCATTGATTGATTGAATGAATGGCCGGACAGTCGGGTCAGACATCTGGTGACACACTTGTGGACATCGGTGGCCGTCGGATGTGAGGCCAGTGAGAGGAACCGGATCTAAATGTATGACACATTTGATTGACTTTTATTTTGTTTACAATTTTATTGCAAAACTATTTTTCAATTGTTTTTTGTATTAAATGTTTGAATGAATTGAAGATTAGATGAAAATAACTGATAATTAAAGTGATTTGAAAACCAATTACTCATCGATTGCTCACAAATTGGTTTATAATTAATACTAAAATAGTTATTATCTCTTAAATATGTCTCAATCGTTGACTACCTGTGCTCTGACTACTTGTGCTGAGCCTCTGAATGGCCTCAAAATCTTAAGGATATTATGAATTGCTATTAATTTAAATACAAATAAATAGATAATGCGGTCAACAGTCTGTACAACAGGGGGTTAATTGAAATTTCTTTCAATAGGATATCGGAAGCCATTTAAGGGGCAAAACATTTATTTATGGCTTAAATACTGTTTTTCAGTAATTAATTGCTTTTTATATTAAAATTATTAGTCTTTTAACCGATTATTACAATATTATTAAAGTTTAGTTCATTTAATGCTAATTATTAGTCGCGCACCGGCTTTAGAGCACAGGTAGTGTAGGAAAAGCTAAATATACTCACTGTCTGTCAATATTGACAACAGTTTTTGTGAAAACAGTTTTTTAATAACATTTTTATTCAATTCCTGTTTTTTGTTATATTTTTGTGTTTTTTATACAATTTTTTTCTTTTGTTTTTTATCACAAGAACTCAATGTTTCCGCAAAAGTCTTGTCTCTTCTGTTGTCTCATATCATATCCGACTTTAAATATCCCCTAAAACAGGGGGTTTCTATCAATATTTGATGTTTACCTCAAATATATTGATTGAATTAATAGACGCAAAGAAATTCATAATTATTATGCAAACAGTGTTTCAATTATATTTAAATTACCCCTTTATTCAAGGGTTTGGCATAAATTGATGCTATAATTAGAGATCTGTTTAATTGAAAATCAGGTGACAATCATTTATTATGATCCGGATCATCATATCCTATCAAAAGCATCATTTTTGTTATCAATCACAACCACTTCCTGATTGAGGGCACCCTTGAGTACCCCCCGTAGAAAATAAACACAATTTCTCTCTTTTATGATATATTTTTGTCTTATTTTGTGTTCAAATATTTTATTGTATTTTTTGCTGAAAAGCATTTCAAACACTCCTTTCGTATACTATTTGTTAGTGTTTTGTCTTTATTTCAATTCTTCTTCTGTTTCTATGTTTGTCTCTCACTCTAAGAGTTATAATAAGTAGTGTTAAGTGTGAGACATGTGTGAGGACTGGTATGAAAGCAATTATTTCGGAATTTTGTTGACATATATTATAAATAGTATTTTTGCTGACAATTAGATCATTGAATAATTTGACCCAAATTTAGATCAGTTTTAACACTATTTCATAAATTAGTTGCAAAACAGAGTAAAGGACTTATCGTTAGACACAGTCTTCAGTCGTCTTCTGGTCTTAGGTTTTGTGACTTTTTTGTTGAATTTGTTTTTATTTCTGTGAAATGAGAGACAAGTCTTTGAAATACAACTGTTTTTTAGTATTTATTTATAAAAATCTTTATATAATTTGAAAAAAGTTTGCCTCAAATCCGGCTCAGACTTCATGTGATCACGATTTTTGAAAATTATGTTAATATAGTGTGAGCACAGGTAGATTAAGTGAGTGGTAGAGAATAAGTATTAGAATATGTCGACAAAATGCTCAAATGTGTGATGAGTTTTGAGTCTCAGAGATATATAAGTGTTTTGTAAGGTTTGCAACGAGTTGTGGAACGGTATGGGAAAACTGAAAGGAGAAGATCCTGTTGAGAACAGGATGTGTTCGCTTAGCATTTTGTTGTTGGTTAGATTACCTGTGCAACAATTTTGCAACCGGACCTATCAGTTCTTATGCCAGTGCTCAGTCTTACGCCTCGTCTACTGTATGCCTGCGCTCACTCCAATCCTCTCCAGCACAGGGAGGGTCGCATAGCTATGATTTAAGAAACAGTGTGTTATCATTATATTATGTTATTTTAAACGCACCGTATTTTTTCGCTTATTGATAGACGAGCACTGACTCTGCCTGCGCTCAGTCGCTGCTCTAAAGCTGTTTCACAAAAACTTATTCAAAATATTTTATTTATTTTTTGTTTTTTCGATAAAAAATAGTTTTTATTAATAATTGTTTCAATAATTCATTCATTTATTCAGTTATTCTGTTGTTTGGGAGTTGAAGTCCATTCACTCCTTATGGGATGCGTTGGATAACTGTCTGTCCAACCAATAAAACCCAATGGATTCCAGTGATCCGACTCTTTGGACGGACGACTTTGAGTCCGAGTGCAGTGTTTTGGTAAATATTGTTTACTAATTGTGTTTTGTTTGCAACGAATCGCTACTTATTTGAACCGAAAACTCATAAATCATTTATTAAATGAGATTATTATTGATTTGATGTAAAGATGTTGAGTGCCATCAATCCCAGCGCCGGCAACAAGAGGGAGGATAAGCCGTTGAGACGATTACTCGAATCTGAAGACTCGAGTTATGACTCTGATTATGAGAACAACGATTGTGAACAACAGACACCTGTCCTCAGCTCCGGCTATGGACATAAGGAGGAGGTCTCCCGAACCATATCCGATACATTGCACGAGGAGTTCAATGAATACGTGACGACAAGTCTATTACCGAAGTCTACGCTTTTGGATGTCATCATAAGTGATCCAAATTATATAAAGTCAGTGGAGTTTGCACTGAAACTGGGCTACACTGAAACGCAGGTGCAAATAGCACTCATGAAATTGGGCCCAACCGCCGGTCAGAATGAATTGTTAGCCGAACTCATCAAACTGGGCGCCGGTAATGGCACCGGTAGTAGCAATATATCGGTATTCAGTGGTTTGGGAAAGACTTTGGTCTCGTCTCTCATTTACGACAACGACGGAGAAGAAGGGCTTTTCGGTGATAACGACAGTCAAAACTTAAGGCCTATTGTTATCGACGGCAGTAATGTTGCGATCAGGTATAGCACCCATTCTTTCTACCTTTCCTTCTATTCCTAACTGTCATTCAATAATTATTTTTGTGGAAAATTTTGATGAATTTGTTTAATGTTTATAAAAATGTCATTTCATTTGCTTTTCTGACAATTCATCAAAACTTTGACACAATTTCAGGTGTTTTTAGATTTTGTTTAAGTCTTTCGAAACGTGTATTCATTTAAAACACTTGAAGACCCCCTTAGAGTCGCACAACCAATGACTAATGATTAATACCTAATACCGGATCAGAACGAGTGCTGATGTCCTCTAATCTTCATCAACACTATTGTCGTAAATAGTTATTAATCATTGTATTTGTGTTGCAATACATTAATATCAGGGTCTCTTAGAACAGAGTCTAAATTCCAAGTTAATTATGTGAATGTATTTTAGTTCAGATCATTTGTTTTATAACCGGATTGGCATTACATTGGTATTAATATTTGTATTACTTTTTACAATAGATGCAAATAATTGACTCAATTTATTGCTCGGATACTATAAAATTGTAAAAACCCCCTGACTGTAGACAATATACCTGTAGTTTATTACTCAATACCCCTGAGATTAGAGTCTGTTTTGCAATCAGTTATTAGTTATTCATTTGAAACGACATTTCAATTCATTTGTTGTTTTTATTTGTAAAACATTTTAATGTATTTTTATATTGAATTTAAATCTAATAAAAGTGTTGAACACTTAAACACTTAAACACTTAAAAAGGCATTACATCTGGATTTTGATGACACCTGACCTTTAGCTCCAAACCTTGACATTCAAATCCCTTTTGATTAAACTCTTGAGTAATAGCAAAGCATTTGCTCTTATTTTGATAATCGGTTCCAAAATCTCTTGTTCGGGAACAGTCTATCTATGAGTGAAAGTATAGCCAAATAATAATGGATAGCATTTGTTCTCCTAATGATTGTAATTGCGTTCACCAGAACTCTGGTAGCTATAAGTGCTTAATGCCATCACAATGCCTGGCAAGTGCTTGTATGGCTGGGCTGGAGTGCAATCGAGTGCACGATCGGCCAAAACGTGCCCAAAAAGAGATGAAAAGTGCAAAGAAATCGTGACTTACTTCCAGTTACGCCCCGAAGACCTCTGACTACCAATTATTGAACTCTCGGTTCACTTCTCTTAACATATATTTTGCTCTTTTATTACAAGTGATTGAAAACATTATATAATATTATATTCACTCATATATTGTCTTTATATTCCTCTGCAGTCATGGCAACAAAGAATGCTTTTCTTGTAAGGGAATCAAGATATGTGTGGAATGGTTCCAATCGAGAGGGCACCGGGAGATAACTGTGTTTGTGCCCATGTGGCGGAAAGAGGTGGCCAGACCTGATGCGCCCATAAAAGGTATTTCCCTTTATTTAAAACATTTCATTCTTCTCCGCCGACTGTGTGTTCGCCCATCTTTATGAGAGCACACGGCGTTGGCCTCACTTTTGTTTTATAATTGATGGCAAAGGTATTCGTGATTTTCTGTTACATCTCTTCATGAGTTTGAGAACAGTTTTGGAGAAAATATTTGAAATTTTTTTTTAAATAATTATCTTTTTGTTGAAAACTATTGTTTGACTTCTCGGTCAACAAAATGCTATTATTTTTTGAAGTATTTTCAAAATAAATATAAATTTGTTTTTGAGTTAAAACTCTTATTTTACACGAAATATGGATTTGAATTAAAAACAACTTTGAATTAATTGAACACTTTTTCAATACGTGATTAGCACTGGGATGTATGCACTGGTGCTCTGTATCCAAATTAGTTCCTGTATTTGTTTTTTTCCGTTATCTCTAATAAATTACTTAATGTTTTGTCAAAAGAGTAATAAAAAGCAAATTATTTAGTATTTATTGATATAATTAAGAAATTGTCGATTTTTTAGTGGCTGTTAATGACCGTCAATGTTGTTGTTGGGCACCAGTAGTGGGGAAGCCCTAAAAACTTGATTAAACTTTTAAGCGTTTGTTAATGTTTTGGCAAAAACTTTCATTCATTTAATTTTCTTCTCATTTGTATTCACAAAAAATAGTTATTAAAACGTTTACTATATTTAAGTAAACCGTTCCCTAATCTGGAGTCCTCTCTCTATAACTAGTTTTATGCCATCTTTCCTCTGCCCTGACCTCAGGTCATATATGAGAGGACCGGTTATTATTCAACTTCTATGCAATCAATTCTAGGGTTCAGTCGTTTTGATCTATATTTAATAAAAGAAAAGCCTTTTTGTTATAGTTTTGTTATTTAAGGGTATATTTTGTTATAATTGTTAATAAGGTTACACTCCTTTCCCTCCCTGCCCTCCCTTTAATCCTATCTTCACCCAAACCCTGCGGGTCTTCACTTTGAATATAATATGAAGTTTTGCGCGAATTCTTTGAGTTTGAATGCAATTCGTGATAGTCTTCTCGTTGGACAACATTTTTGTATAAATTGTTGTTTAAATCGTTGTTTAAATTGTTTTCTTCTATTCTATTGAATAATTTTGATTAATTTCAGTTTCATATCAATGCCACCCATAAATACCCGGCTTCTCTCTAATGCCTAAAACACGTGACTACACTTCACAATAAACTGGATTCAATGGCCAGGAGTTTCTGTCATAGACTTAGACTTTGAACTATTAATGGGATTTTAGCCCAAATTCTTAGAGCAGACTCTCCTTTAAAAAGTTGTTTCAACAGTGAAGTGAAGTTTGTATTAAAAATCTAATCTATTTTTCAATTATAAGTCGAGAGTCGAAATCGTTTATATATTTTTCGCTGAGTTTTCGCATTTATTATCCGTTTTCTCAATGTTTTGGATATTATTTTCAAACTTTAATGAAATCTATATTTTTTTGCAAAGAAATTCAATTTAAATATAATTTTTCATTACTTTTGAAATCATTTATCAAATAATCACTTAATAGTAAGGTTTCTATTTTTATGATACCTATATTTGCGTGAATTTAGTGATTCAAACCCCTTATGAATGTCGAGAGCTTTTGTATCCCTTTTTAATCTAAAAGAGTATAAAAATTGAATGATTTTGTTGTATAATATGTTTGCACTCGTAGTTGTGTTCACTTTATTTGATTCAATGACATATTATATTCGCATATAATTATGATTTTTCCTTTAATTACCTCTCATTTACGTCATATTCCGTGAATAAACGCTCCAATAGTTTAGTATCGATGCTAACAATCGCACCGTTATCTCAGATCTAAGTGCCGTTCAATATATGACACATTCCATCAAAAAATTGATTTTCTATTCCTATGTATACCTTATTTTTAGACACATTTATATCCCATTCCACTTAACACTACTGTGCAGTTGTGTTGAATCTATTTTAATCTCAATTAATATCTCAATCGATAACTGTTTGCAAAACATAACTAAAAATTGGTTTTTAGTCTCCACTCAACCGGAATCACAATTATTTAAAAAATGATAACCAATTGAACCCATATTTCAAATATTAATCAATCGATCGATAACTTGAACTCAAAACAGATTTTTTATATCAAACCCATTGACTGTTAATTGCATTTCATTTCTTAAAAATTCATTATTTGATTGTTTCCTTAGTTTTGTTGATAACATCTCTTCATTTAGTTTCAAAAGTTCCCACATTTTATGGACTTTAAGTCCTTTTTTAGATTTTTATTGATCTGTTTTACAAACGGATAGATCCTGTTCAGTTGAAAAATTGGTAAAGATTAGAATCAGAGACATTTTCCCTCAAAGCCATATTTTCAAACAATAATTATCTTTCAAACCTTTATATTAAACTATTTTTAACCCCTTTTTTATTGAAATATTTTTAATGCAAACATTGCTATCAATTATGAAAACATTTTTCACACAAATAGTGATTAAAACATTGATTTCTAACCGAAAACTAAACAATCGTTTATTGATTTCAATTCAGATCAAGAGATTTTGAGTCAACTCGAGTCGGAGAGACTTCTTGTGTTCACCCCTTCCCGTAACGTCGGGGGCAGACGTATGGTCTGTTATGACGACAGATATATACTAAAGCTCGCGACACAAAACGATGGGATCGTTGTCTCTAATGATAACTATAGGGATCTGACGAATGAAAACCCTGAGTACAAGAAGGTAGTGGAGGAACGGCTGTTAATGTATTCGTTCGTTGGCGACGACTTCATGCCTCCGGACGACCCGCTCGGCCGTCACGGGCCGTCTCTCCATAACTTTCTTCGTAAGAGACCGAAACCTCCAGATGTGTTGCCGCCTCCCTGTCCTTACGGGAAGAAGTGTACGTACGGTAATAAATGTAAATACTATCACCCGGAGAGGGGTAACCAACCCCACAAGTCAGTCACTGAGAGACTGGCAGAACAGGCGAAGATTCAAATACAAGAAGTGAAGAATAGGAGCAAAAGTCGAGAGCAATCTCCCGGTGACTCCAAACTAAAGGTCACACACAGTCTTCCCCTTCAAATGGGATCCGATATTAATCGCAAAAAGCCAGTCCTTTGTCGAACCAAATCTGTGACCAAATCACTGCCTCTCGAAGACAACCAGATATTCAATCATCAGTTGTTTGACCAGAGATTGCGAAACGTGTTTCCCGTGAAGTCGTCCCACAATAGCGATCACAAGAGTTCTGAGAATTTGCATAAAAAACTTCAGAGACAAATGACTTTAAACCCCTTCAATGACCCCCGACTTAATTCACTACAGCTTGGGTACCATCACAACAAACATGAACACCAGGCCTGTCGGGCACCGGTGGGTACAAAACCTGTCAAATCATCCATTGATTCGCACCGACAGCTAACACGACTGGGCTCTGATGGGCCGACAATGGCTCGCATTCAAAAACAACATCAAATACAACAACAAAACCATTTATTTGTGCCGAACTCTCAATACCTGTCCGCCCAATCACAGGACTCATTGCATACATTAGTCACTCGCAATGCCTCCGCACCCGACTCTTCATCCAATTGGCCGCCGAGTTATTCGGCATCAATGGCTCGATTGAACTCCACGTCTGACACCAGACTCAACATGACTCCACCTCCCGCTCCCTTTCCCAACCAAATATGGTCTACAAATTCTGGAGGTCTTATAGTGCCTCCCAATCCATCGAATCCATGGAATCATTCGGACATCTCTTCACCACTCCGTCACAGTTCACACAACGCACTGACATCACGAGTGCGTCCATCGAGTGTTCCGTTGAATGAATTCAACCAATCCTTAGTACAACCGACACCTATGCGACTGCAGAGGCCGGTGTCGCCCAACCTATTGAACGATACGAGAACACGACTCTACTATCACTTGTCGTCAATATTTCCGGAAGAGGAGGTGATTTCGGCAATGAATTTATATCCGGATGAGACAAACCCGCAGAACATTTGCGCCGCAATTCTCTCAATGTTTCCGAAGAAGAGTTGAATTTGAAACCAATGTTCCGATAATTGATTGAAAATTCAATGCAATTGTAATTAATATTAATATAATTATTGAAACTCACAATCAATTAATTGTTTGATTAATGCAAACAACTATTTGTATGAAAGAAATAGTTTTCACAACAGAAACACAATTTGTGACTAAAAAAAACGCAAAACATATTTGAACTTCAATTTTGAAGTTAATTATGATATTCATAGCAATTCTAGTCGTGTTTGCGCTCAAACATTGAATCAATAATTGTTTTCTTGACTTTTGGTCACTCTTTCGGTCAATCTTTCGGTCATTTGTATCAAAAGATTGATTTGTTTTTTATAAACATTTTTTTATTGCAAAAACATTACAACTTTTAATCGATTTTAATACCAATTGAAAAAATTTCTTACAAATGGTTTTGAAGTTTACTTTTAATTGCGAAACCATTTGTTTGTCTAAAATTTCTAATCCTTTTTGCAATCAATTTAAAAAATGAATCTTTTATTTGAATCAAAACTATAAGCAAATCAAACGATTGTTTTGTTTGTAAACATATTTATGACAATTTATAAATTGATTTCTGTATTCAATGCAGAGTTTTATGAATCAATTGATTGTTGAGTAAAAGTTATTATCAAATGATTATTGAAATGAGCTTTTAGTTCATTATTTCATCCATATTTCGCCCGATTTTCTCATTAAATGATTTAATTTTCATTTTTACCCCTAAATAAGTGCTGAAATTGTTTTTCTTATAAATTAATAGTTGTTTTGAATTTCAGTATTTGTTTGGAAAGAATTGAAAACAAATTGAGTGTTGTATTGAATATTTCAATCACTGTTTCTCTCTGTGTAAACATTTTTCACTATAGTTTTGATTATTTCGTGTATTTGTTAACTAATGTTACGCTTTGTCTGACAATTAATAATATATTTAATATTTAAATCAATGTTAATCTCATTTGTTTGAAGCAAACCCTTGAACACACATACAAGTAATGTATGTCTTAATATAGCGATCGCTAACACTATTGAAGCCATAGTTTTGAATCATTTTTAGGTGTGTTTTATATAATTTAATAATTATTATACTATTTGTGGTTATATTTAATATAAAATTAGACATTAATTGAAATATTATTCACAAAAAGCATTGAAATAATTGTTTTTGATTTTCATCTCATTTATTATAACAATACTGTGTATTGAGAGTAAGTTTAGCTTAACTTTAATGAACTTTTCGTGCTTTACATGAAATCCAGTTCTTAAACAAATGGTTCGCATATTTATATCGCAGTTATTGATAACAGAGTTGTCATTATTTGAGTGTTTATTATACAAATCAACTGTTTTTTTCACTAATTAACGAATTGTCTGAAAGTTTTTGTATAAAATTGAAAAAACAATTTGTAATTAATTTATGTGAGAGAAAGGATCGACACTTTGCTGTGCAAAGGATTTTATACAAAGCTTTGATAATCAAATGGTTTACTATCGTTGAGAATCGTTGCGTGAATTGTATTACACTTTAAATTAATATTTTGTAAATTATAAATAATTTTTACTTTTATTTAACGATAATTTGTTTTTAAATAATAATTACATTAAATATTTGTTGTCTTTATTGCATAAGAATTACAATTAATTGTTCAGAAAATTGTTTTTATTTAAGATTTGAATAAAACATAAATTATAAACAATTTTTGAATATTTTATTTGATTTGAGTTAAAAAACATAACAATTTCTTTAATATTATCACATCCCTGGCCACTCCTAAACGCAATTGTGGTCAGAGTTCGTCTTTTTTATGTTTGATATCTAAAGTGTCTTCATTTGAAGCGATGATAATGTGATGATAAAAGTTAACGAGTTTTATGTAGTTCTCGACTGAAATCCTTTCGTTGTGGCCATGGATTCGACTCAAGTCATCGATGGACACAAATCCGGGTGAAAATCGGTATACATTTTGTGTGAAGTTAAGGAACCAACGCGTGTCCGTCGCCGCCTGCATAACACCCGGGATCACTACAACACTGGGAAACACCTGTCGTATACTCTTTTTGATTGTCTGGAACCCAAAGTTGTTGTCATCGTAGGGAGAGATGGGATGGGGTTCTATGGGAACGCCCTGTACCTCAACCCGTACTCTATCGTCGTCTACAAGCAAACGATCAAATTCTAACACTTCTGATATTGAGCTCAGGGGGTATATCCTATGGTTAACTGTTGCTGACGCCAGGCCAGGGAGTATATTATCCTGAATAAGGGTTTCGTATAAATCATTTAATTGTGAAAATGTTTTCAATCAGACTTTGACTCCACTGTTAAACATTGTGACTGCGGTTGAAGTCCTGACGTATGTATTCATCACCGGATGGTTTTCCAACAGCTTTGACACTATGTGTCCGAAAAGCCATAAATTGGAAAACAATATTCTGTAGAGGAATGAAGTGTAAGGGGCTATGGCTTCAATCATATCCCTTTCCAACCCTTTCCCAAAGTTGTTCGGATGACTGAATGAATTCAACTTTGAGACTGCCTTTGAAAGGGTGACTATGGATGTCTCCATCGGTGGCACCGATGAGTGGCCGACTTTACCGTCTGCGGCCAGTCTTACATTGAGAAAGCCTTTCTCTGTAACACCGATCATAGCAACGGATCTGTCGGTGCCTAACATAACTCCATTGTAAATGAACGGACCCTCGTCTAAGATGTACTCAAACTGATTGATGCCTTTAGATATCAAATAATTGGCCGTTTGTTTGGCGCCGTCCAGACCTCTGCCCTCTTCGTCGTGACCTATAGCTATATATAATGATCGGTGAAATGTGAATCTATTTTCCACTAAGAATTCAATTGATTCTAAAATTCCCTGAAATTTTAAAAATCAATCAAAAATTAGATTAGATTTAAGAGAAAATTACTTTCAATACCATACCATCACTACATCCTTGAGATCAAGAGTACCTCTGCCGTAGATATACCCGCCTTTGATGACCCCTTCAAAGGGAGAGACTTCCCATTTGTTCTCTTCTGCGGGAACGACATCGAAGTGCGCTAATAGTAAGTATGGCTTTAAGTTTTGATTAGAGCCCGGGATGTGATATAATAGACTCAAATCGTTAATGATTTCAAGTTTTACTGATTTTGAGTTATGTATTGAAGGAAAACCTGTTTATAAGAGCAGAGAAAGTAATGAAATGAAAATAAAATAACGTTTTATTGGTTTAAAAAGTTTTAAACAAAATATTGATTCAAAACTCACTTCTATTCAAGAATTGAATGAATGATTTGATTTCATTTTTGTCATAATTTTGTGGCGCTTTTGTAATTGTCTTGTATTTAAGCGCTTCAACAAACCTGTCAACAAGTTTTCTCTCATCAGAAAGTGGTTTATGTTCTTCAGTGTCAGCACAGGTAGTCAATTGTGGAGGAATTGGAAAGTATATAAAAGCTCTCAAAACTAGAATACATATAAGACTAGCAATAGTTAGGCTCAAAATGAGCGCACATTTCACCACAAGTCTAACCATTTTCTTAGACTTAAAGACAATTGTTTTGCCATTTAATAAGGTTTAAGACAATAAGACTCTGAAACCAATACAAAGTCGATATACGTATTGATAACTAATGTCAATACAAAGTGGGTTAAAGATAACACACTTTTTTGTTGAATCTGTTTTTGAGTCTAATATTTGTGTTATTTTAAAAAACATAGCATTCATTCCAAAGAGGAAACGATGACAAAGAGGAAAATATGTGCTTTCAGTTTTAAATAGATTAAATAAATCTAGGACATATTTATTTCTGTGTCATAATTGTGCTTTATATTCAAATTGGTTGATGCAGTGAATGTCAAAGTACATTGATAAGTTTCATTACTCAATCTCAGCGTAAATGCACTCAACTTTTAAGATAATTATTGATTTGAAATAAATAATACCTTTTTGTGTCAAAAGTTTCCATTCATTCACACATTTGTTATCTCTTTATGGCTTTAATTGTATAATCAATGTTATATTTGGTGATAAATTAAAGGTTAAAATAATTTTCTTATTTGAAATGCAATTACTGTTAAATCATTACCACATAATACTGTTGTTTATATCCTGTTCAGTTATCTGAATATGAATTGATCTACGGTAATTTTGTTTTGCTACACATGCGTTTGAATAGACAAGTTCAATATACAGTATATTGTTTCCTTGGTCATTTACATTAAATCCTTAAAAACATTTTTAAAAAATAATCATAAGTTTTGTTATATTTTTATTTTATATTGATTTTTTAAATACAAATCATTTCAATAAAACCATTAATCAATTGAAAGCAATATGTATTGAATCGATGATTGAGTGAATCAACTAATGATTGAAAACTACTGTTTAACTCATTTATAAACTAATAAAACATAAATCAAAACAAATTTTGAAAAAATACTAATTTTAATGAAATAAAAATTCAAACGATTTTGCAGTGAATTGTAAAAAATGGTCACAAGTTTGAGAATGTTAGGCATATTTAAGGGGTATTTATTCACGCGCTTTAAGACTGAATCGTCAAGTATTGAATGTAATTATTATGTATATAACCCTTACGAGTCAGAGTCAGGGGTAATGTTTATGACAGAAATATGAAGAATTGATATGAATATAAAAAAATTGTGGCTAAAAAAGGGTCGAGAATATTGTAAAATGTCATCTAATAATCATTCAAACCCTTTCAGATGTGAATTGGGTTTGTGTTGGGAAAGCACCGACTATGAGGCAGACGGCTTGGCATCCCTTCCACTACTTTTATATTATTTCTCAAAATAAGACTTTATTTTTCATTTATTTAATATATTTTTTTATTCTTTCCGTGAATTCAAATCAGTTTTCATATAATTGTAATAAAAGTTATTTGAATTATGACTCAAACCATACGGCGTGTAAACCACCAAAAAAGGACTGTCTTATTGTGAAAGTAAGAAATATTTCATCAATACTTATATGAGAAAGGTTTGTCTTAAAGACAGGAATCAGTAGTTATGATAGCGCATCCATAATAGCTATTCATAATAAGCTGAGGAATGCCATCGCAAGCGGCGATGAGATCAATAGAGGATTTCCCTCCTCAGCCAATATGCTTGTCTTGGAATGGGATGAAGACTTGGCAGCCGTAGCCCAGTCTCATGCAAACCAATGCCAGTTTCAACACGACTGCTATCAGTGCAGAAGAACTGGTATTTAATTAAAATCATTTTTAATATCATTTTTACAAACTTTTTGTTTAAACATAATGTGAAGACAAGTACTCAACGGTTGGACAGAATATATATCTTCATCAGTCCTCACGTCCATCAGTGAGAACGAGATGGCACGACGCGATTCAGCACTGGTATAACGAATTAGATATCGCACCGAAAAGCATTGTATCCCAGTTCCAGCCCAGACAGCTTAATATCGGCCACTTTACTCAAGTAAGTCATTAAGGATTTAATCAATAAAAAAAAGTTTAAGAAAATTTGAAAAAATATTTTCAAAAACTAAAATACAATTTATTTGTTTCAATGATAACCTCATATTTGATATGAGTTGTTGAGATACTCTGGTATACTTTTGTTTGCAAATGAAAGAAAGCTTATTATTTGATTGAAATTTAATCTAATATTTTATGCGATGATAAAAAAATAATTTCACAAAAATCACATCATTTTTAAGTAATTAATTGTTCAATCAGTGAACAATGGAAATTGAGATGTATTTAAATTCTTGCTAACTTTCAATATTTAAAACAAATGACACTGATAAATTTTTTCTATCCAATAATTACATCAATTCTTTGATAATAAGACCGAAAATGTAATTTATTATTGAATTTAAGGCCAAATTAATTGAGTTTTTGGTCAAATCTGTCGGTAATTTGTTTTTATTAAATGATTTATAAAATCAAATGTTTATTCAATTAATAATTGTTTTCACAAATCGATTGCATTTTGTTTATTATATTTCGCTTTTTATTAATTGAATTAATTTTGCAATTAATCAAAAAACGATTGAATCATTCAATTGATAGATAAAGTGCGCCAAAAGAAAGTGAAGTTCAGGTCTGGGAAAGGCATCTCTAAGTCAGTGGCAAAACATCAGAAGATTAAATAATTTTAGTTAATTTGATAACATTTTAGTGTCATTTACTTTGAGGCCAATAACTAAGTGAATGAAAGCTTTGAATTCAATAAAGAAATTATATCTAATATTATTGAGTAATTGAGTTAATGTCTCATCAGCTCTAATAAGCTATAGATAGACACTGGTGTTCAGTGTGTTCAGGGTCTTAGGTCTCATCAATTCAATAATAATAATCATTAAAACGGCTTTAAATATAATTTATTGCATATTATATCTAATTGTCGTGACCTTGGAGTCATAAATCTTATAGTTTTTTGTTGACATATGAATCAAAATTATATTAAAATATGTTTTTCTATAACTGTTTGACAAAAGAAATGCAGAAATAATGTGATTATCTGTTCATTGCTTTCATCTAATTATTCATACAAACAGATAGTGTGGGCCAACACCAGCAAAATCGGCTGTGGGTTTGTCGCATATGCCGTCCCTAATTCAATATACAAAGTGGCACACCTTTACACCTGTAACTATGCACCGGCAGGAAATTATATAGGCCTACAAACCTATCAAGTGGGCGCTCCGGCCAGTCGTTGCCCAACTATGACAAAGCCATCCTTCCATTACAAGGCATTGTGTAAACCGTATCAACACTTAGAGGTCAGCCTAACAAATGGAAAGGTATGTTATGAGACAAGAATCAGAAAATCAATATATTTTGTTGATTAAACTCCGGCACAAGTGATCACGTCTTGTGTGTTGGCATTCATACCATTCACTGACAGATATGTTATCTTTTCTTCTGATAGAGAGTCGATCGCAAGCATCACAAACATCACAAACATCGCAATCATATTATGGATAACAAGACTATTATTGTTAAGAAAGTGTCGCAAAAAAGAGTTCATAAATATTACTCAACGAGAAGACGGCACAGGTATTACAGGAGACGAACCAATTATGTCAGACATAATGTTTGATATGAATTGTGTCTAAAAAATAAATCATTATTTTATTTGAATTATAAAAAGATATCTTTTATTCAATATTTGTTATCAAAAACTCAATTCAAAAGTGTTTTTATTTTCAAATTAATTATTTCAAAGATTTTTTCATTATTTTCACTAATTTTAGTGTTTGTTATCATATTTGTCCCAATATTGACATAAAAAGCATGAGAGAGAGAGAGAGAGAGAGAGAGAGAGAGAGAGAGAGAGATTTCAATTTATTTTGTACTTGTTTTATATCAGTTGTTCTGAATTCTGAGCGCTATATAAGTTATTGTTTAGTAGAGCACTGGTAGGGCACTGGTAGGTCTGTTATTCTACAGAATTGCTTCACTCAGCGAATTGATATCACAATAGCATCACAACAACTATTCTTAACATTTTTTGCTACTCTTCTCATGTCTTCAAAACTTTCACAAAAGCCTTCAGTTTTTGGTCCTTTAATTCAAGACTTAAAAGATGTGTTCGTTTTTGGCAAACGTCTGAAAGATTGAGTTGAAGTCTTGATGCCATGCCTGCCATAGCAATCCCTGTGCAACGTTGCCATCATATCGTTTGTTAAACATTGCATTTCTGGCAACTCTAGCATTGCATCCGTTGTCTAAACTCTTGTGCCGTCGCTTCAAATCCATTGATTTTTGCGTCACTAAAAGGCAAACTAGTAGTGAAGTTGAGGCCGGGCTGTCATCTGCTTGAAATTTCCCATTTTTCAAAAGCCGTTCATTGGTTTCTCCTATAAACCCAAACGTCACAACAGATTTGAGATGAATTCTTGACTAAAACTCACCCTTTAATGCATTTCCCCTTAAATTTATCAATGATTTTCATCCCATGTTTTTCACAACTTATTTAACAATTATTTTCCACTAATTATTTGGTTTTTATCATCAAATCTTCAAATCGTTTTCAATTTCAATCAAAGTATTCATAATTTAATTGAATTTTTATAAGCATTTAATTTATTTTTATATTAATATATAATTTTTCATCAGTTTTTCAAAATTAAACTCATTTTTAGTTTAATAATAATTATTTAATTAAATAATAATAAAAATTGTATTTTTGTTTCAATACTTAAGATTTAAATTTAAGTTGTAATTGAAATCAGTTTTAAATGTTTAATAAGAAAATCCTTTTTGAAATTAATTGTGTTTTTTCATCAATAGTTTTAAACTGAAAATAAGTATTGAAAGCAATCAATGATTTGATAAAAATTAATAATTAATATGAATTTGAAAACATTTTTTTCTCTAAACTTATTAATTGACGAAAAGTTATCTTATTTTTGGATTAAATTCAGTATAAATTCAATTCAATTTCATTTGTGGTTCAATTGATCCGAAAAAATGATTTAATAATAAATTTAATTAATTTCTTCAACTGATCCGTCATTTAATTCATTAATTCAACAAATTGTTCACTGAATTGCTTAATAAGTATTAACTTAAAGACAATTCAAGTCTAAAACTTTAAGACATTTTATTAATTCATTGAAAATATTTTCATTTATAGTGAAAACTAATAAATCAATTGAAAAGCAAAACAAATAAATAAATAATAATTATATGAAACAAAACTTACAATAAAATTGAATTAAAAGACTATTAGTTATGGATTAGATTGAAATTGAATTCAGTTTATAATCAAATGCTATGTATTTTACACTTTGATTATCAGTTTATCTGATATTTAGATCTGAAGAGAGGTTTTGAATATTATTTACAATTATTTTCTCATATATAATGCAATTAATAGTTATTTACAACTAAAACCAGTTTTCAGTGTTAAATGCTTCAGAATATTTGCGGTGATATGTTTGCCTTACTGTCCACATGAGGCAAATACGAGTTGTGATGATGTCCTCCATTGGTATGATTGCCGCCCATCAAGAAGTTAGTGCTAAGACACGACGCAGGGATACCCTGATGGGACATGGCTACCAGGCCAGCGCTCAGCTTATGTGATGATAAATGAGGACTCGATGTCACGACAGGACTGGGAGTTATCCATTTCGGCATAGATGAAGGAAGTGGCGGTTGCGGTATCAATGATGATGAGTGCGATTGAGGGATAGGACTACTTATCTTTCCTATAATATGAAAGAATAGATTTAAAACTAAAAATAAATATCATTTTTATGAAACGATTTCCAGTTTTGAGTCGATTTACTGTTGGATCAAACGATCAGATAATAAGATTTGAGACAAATATCTAATAATATTGTCTATTATTTCCTAAAACACTATTTGATTGTATTTTATCATTGATTTCCTCCCATATTATGTCTGATATTACAGTATGTCTGAGCCTTAAGGTTACGAAAACATCTAAAGAGATAACAAATAAATTTGATTTCATTTTGAATCAATTTTTCCCATAATTTGATAAACTATTCAAAGTTTTATTGGAAAATAGGGTTTCAATTGATATTTCTTTTCAATGCATTTGTGTTCAGATTTTCTCAAAAGAAAAATATGTTTTCTTTTCAATGAAATTATTTTTTCAAACGATTGAAATTGAAAGTCAATTAATGTCTGTAAAAATCAAATCAAATATTATTAAACAAAAGTTTATCTAAAATATTGAATCAAATAGTTATCACTTGATATCAAATACTATTAAAATATATTCCCATTGAATAGTTTGCAAGACTTCAGACAAAACACTAAATGTTTTGCAGAAATTAAATTCAGTATTGATTTCTGAATTAGTTTTCAAATCTAATGAAATATTAATTATTTCTCTTTAGATTTGGATAAAAGTTTAACAATTAATACCTATTTTTAATTTAATTTAATTTCATCCGAAACATCATGTCTTTAATGATAATATTAATTGGTTTTTAATTTTCAAATATTATTTACAGTTTTTAAAAGTTGATTAAACTATCGATTGTGTCATCAATTGGACAATCGATTAGTAATTATCGCAAAAGTAATAACAATTATGTGTTTTATCTGTCTTTTAAAGCAAACAATTATTTAATGACTGAATTAAACGTTAGCTTTGATTACAATGAGTAGTAATGTGTGTAAAATCCTAATACATATAATCGTCTTAATTAACCTATAAATTGAATTAACAAATAGGAAATGCATATAAAAAGCACAGACAGAGAGAAACAGAGCTAACGATTGGCAACGCTATTAAACAAAACAAATTTTTTATTCCCAGTGTTTTGGCAATAATTATTTGAGTTTGCATTTGATGTTAAAATAAATTAAAGGCTTTGAAAAAAGAGCCAATGATTTGTATAAACAGTTGTGTCGTATCTGAAGTCAAAATTAAATGTATAAATATATAAAAGCAAATGAGAAAGCAATTTGTGATTTACTTTTGTCTCTAATTTAGATGATTTGCCCCTAAATTAACCATTAGTTCAACTATTAGTTAAATAGATTTTCGTCTAAATTACCCCTTATTCTCACTGCTCTGGCAAACACTTCTAGGTCTCTCAGACTACTGGCTTCTCAATATAATCTCAATAATGTCTTATATCTGAAGAATGAAAAAGTTTTAAAACAAGAAAAACACTTTTGAATGAAAATAATAAGAAAACATATATTTGAGAGATAAGTCTAATATAGATATATGTTTGACATGCAATGCATTACTACTTATACTATCGTTGATTACTTTGCATTTCGGCAAATGGTCTCTAAACCAGGCAAACCATACACAGAACCTGATGCCTGGCCTCAACACTGGCTTTGCCCTAACTGTTCAGTGCAAACACGACACACAACAGACGCAGTGGAAAGGCATGCAATCGAGTAGATGTCCCGAGCGTTCAATTCACTAAATGCTTTCTCTCTGGCCTTATGTTTAGTAGAGTTTTCTGGTCTTCACAGCCATTTGTTTCCATTAATGTCATCCATAGAGAAGACACCCTTAACTGACAGAGTTGTGACGCTAATGATTATTGTCTTTTGCCTAAAACTGCTCACAAAAACAGTACCAAAAACACTACAAATCCTTTGACTAAAAATATTAAATATATTGTTTCACATGTAGTCTCAGCTCCACTGATGAGCATTCAATAGCCAGTGCTTTGAGTTTAACTTTATTTTTATTTATTATTATTTACTCAAAACTATTGTCTTTTTGTCTACTATTTTATATTTGCTCTTAATTTTTGAGAAACTCATGATTTAATGCTTCAATTCGTTAGATATTATTGATTAAGAAATTAAGATCTCTTTCTCTCGGATGAGATTTCTTTTAAGGATTTTATTTTTCATGTGAGTAACGACTCGTATGAATAAAGTTATGAATTTTATGTCAGTTTCACTTTCATCGCATGTTTTCAAACGTTTCTTCATTTTGTCCTAAACTTTTCATTTCAAACATTTGTTTAATCAGAAAAACTTTTAGTAAGAGTTATCACTCTTTTCAGTTATTTTCGTAATTTTTATCATTTATTTTGAAAAACAAATTCAGTATTTGTTGGGAAAGTGATTGTAAAGAGACTTAGATTTCATTTTCTTTATGTGTTTTGATTGAAGAGTGAAATCAATTGCAAAACTAATAATCAATTATTTTTACGACTCATTTGTTTTAAAAGTATTTTTCATTTCAATTACTTTATAATAAAACAAATTATTACTTAAACAACATTACATACCATTCATAGTCTTCTCCGGATTACTTTTGATCTCTTTAGCTGACGGTGTATTTTGTTGATGGAGTTGAGGCAGTGCTGATGCACTGGTATCTGCTTTGTGACTGTTTGACTGCTGACTGGCATTATTGCCAGCATTTTCTAAATTACTTGAAGATTGATTATTACCGCCGGCGCTCACATTACTTGTGTTGCCATTATTGCTACTGTTGTTCCCATTTTGACTACTGTTTGAATTGCTTGAGTTAGAGCTCTGACCCGAACCGGTCTTCTGTTGGTTAAGCCGTTCCTGTTTTCTAAACTTTGCGCGTCTGTTCTGAAACCATACCTTTTGGGGCAAAAAATATCATTAAATTAATTGAAATAAAGTTTTGATTTTGTTTTTTAACATCAAAACAAATAATAATTGATATTTTGCTAACAAACCCATCGATAGTATTGTTCAACACATCAATGATTACTCATTTAAATAGCAATTTAATACAAGATTTGTTGAAATGTTGTCATAAATTAATTAAACAGTTATTAGTATTAAAGCCTTTATTTCACAATTCATACCAATTATTGTATTAATCTTTTGTTTATATAATTGTAAGACTGAGTCATAATATTAGGAATCTTTTGCTTCAAACGCTTAATTGGATTAAAGACTTAATTTAATTGTCGACCAATTACTGAAGTGGGGCCGCAGGTCAGGACCTCCACAGCCCTATCCGTGTCTTAAATATATTGTAAACAAATACAAATATTTCTTTAATAAAAAATCAATGATTAAGTGAATTATGATTTGTTGGTAATTGAGAGCAAACTCTCATTGAATTAACAATTTTTATATACATATGAAAGTAACGAATGAAAGATAAAAATATATATAATTTATTATCATTTGTTAATTCAATGGCTTTTTGTGTCTATGACTGCAATGACTCCACACATCCATTCAATGTATAGCATAAAAACCTTTGGCTTTAAGGCATTTGTGAATAAAACAGAGTTTTATAGAGAAAATGAAGTGAAATGAGAGACGAAAGTGACGCTCAAATTTAGCGGAACGCCCAACAACTCCATCCCCATTGAGTGAACAATAATTTCATAATAGTTTGCCACCACTGCTCTCTCTCTCTCTCTCTCTCTCTCTCTCTCTCTCTCTCTCTCTCTCT